>APFE030949152.1:111927-153833 GCA_000404065.3 Pinus taeda | reverse complement strand
GCACAGAAGAGAGGTATTCAGTTTGATGAAATATTTTCTCCTGTTGTTAAAATGACTTCAATCAGAACTATTTTGAGTCTAGTAGTCGTTGAAGATTTGCATCTTAAGCAGTTAGATGTAAAGACAGCCTTTCTCCATGGGGATTGGGAGGGAGAGATATATATGCAGCAGCCACAAGGATATGAGGTGAAAGGGAAGGAGAAACTAGTGTGCAGGTTGAAGAAGAGCTTGTATGGCTTAAAACAGGCTCCAAGGCAGTGGTATCTAAATTTGACAAGTTTATGTCTGAACAAGGTTATACTAGATGTCACTCTGATCATTGTGTTTATCTAAAAAAACAAAATGATGGCAGCTATGTTATATTGTTATTGTATGTAGATGACATGGTTGTTGCAGGGTCTAACATGCAGGAAATAAATGTGCTCAAAAGAAAATTGGCAAATTCATTTACAATGAAGGATTTGGGAGCTGTAAAACAAATCCTTGGTATGAGAATCACTAGAGACAGGAAAAATCACAAATTAACATTGTCTCAGAATGAGTACATACAAAAGGTGTTGAAAAGATTTAATATGCACAATGCAAAACTAGTTAGTACACCTTTTGCTATCGATTTCAAACTTAGTAAGGAAATGTGCCCAAAGACCCAAGAAGACATGGATTATATGTCTAAAGTTCCATATGCATCAGTAGTTGGAAGCTTAATGTATGCAATGGTCTGCACAATGGCTGATATTGCACATGCAGTGGGAGTTGTAAGTAGGTACATGAACAATCCAGGAAAGGAACATTGGATGGCAGTGAAATGGATTCTCAAATATTTGAAAGGTACCAAAAATCAAGCATTATGCTTTGGTGGTTCCAACATTTCTCTATAGGGATATGTTGATGCAGATACGGTAGGTGACAAAGATAACAGGAGGAGCACTGCAGGATATGTATTTACTGTTGGTGGAATAGTTGTCAGTTGGGTTTCAAAAATCCAAAGTGTTGTTGCACTTTCAACAATAGAAGCAGAGTATGTTGCTGCTACAGAGGCTAGTAAAGAAATGATTTGGTTACAAAGGTTTATGGGTGAATTGGGTAAGGAGCATGATATGGGCACAGTATCTAGTGATAGCCAAAGTTCCATTCATCTTGCAAAGAACTCAACATTTCATTCTAGGACTAAACACATACAGCTCAAGTACCATTTCATACGATCAGTGTTGGAAGATGGAGAGTTGAAGATGGAAAGATACAACCTAGCTAGAATCCTGTAGATATGCTAACAAAAGTTGTAACCAGGGAGAAACTGAGAATATGCTCAATTTCAATTGGTCTTCAATGATGATGATGAATATGAGAAATAGCCATGTCCAAAGAGGAGTCATTATCTAGCAACTGAAGCAACGATGGAGTTGCTACAATCATTCTCCAAGTGGGAGATTGTTGTGTGTGGAACATGATTATTCAGAGGTCTTTGTTTCAGCCGGATGTATACAACAGGAAGTTTGTACACCCCTCCATGCGGGGGGGACTTGTCCCCCTCGAGGGGGTCTGGGGGGGCTGATCCCCCCTAGCTGGGGGGTCCAGGGGCTAGCAATCCCCCGATGGGGGCTCGAGGGTAGCGCCTCCAAAGCTAAAAACAAATGTAACATTTCCTTGTAAAAGTATAGTAATTTCTAGTCAATCTGGGCCATTCATTAGGCGGATGATCTGACAGTAGAACTTATGCTTAGTTTAGGGTTTTTTGCCCTAGAAGGCAACCCCTCTCTTTGTATGAGGGAATTGTATTAAGTCTGTGTAATATATGTGTATTCTTCGAGCAAGAAGCAGAGAGGTGAGACCGCGAGAGAAAACCGAGGATATTATAGCGGATTTGCTGTAGGTTGTGTCTCTTCATTTTGCTTTATAATAGAAAGGAAGGACTGGTTGTTCAGGGTGGACGTAGCCCAAACTGGATGAACCACGTATATCTGTGTCTCTCTTGTTTTATGTGTTTTCTATATTTATATTTCTAAAATTTTTAATGTGTTCCATTGCTCTGTAATATATAATTTTCTAACATTTACTCCTTATGGCTCTCACTTTTGGGAAGCCTTATATAATCTAGGAAAATTTCTAGACAAATGTAATGAGATGAACCTCTCCCTCAATCTGGAAGAATGTGAATTTCTTATGACTGAAGGGACTATGGTAGGTCATGCAATATCTCAACAAGGACTGTAGGTGGATCCCAACAAAATCACCATCATCCAAAGGGTCCTGCCTCCTCAAAAAGTGAGATATGTCAGAAGTTTCTTAGGATTAGTAGGGTATTACCAGAGATTCATTAAATATTTCAGCAAGCTAGCCTCTCCTTTGTTTGGCCTTTTAGGTAAAGATGTCGAGTTTTTATGGTCAAAAAAATGTCAAGAAGCCCTAGGTACCTTGAATACAAAACTCGTGACTACCTCGACTCTGAGAGGCCCAAACTGGGCCTTACCTTTCCACATCCACACAGATGCCTCGAACAAAGCAATACGAGTAGCCTTGGGACAAATTGATGACAATTTTCCTTATGCCATATACTTTATAAGAAAAATCTTGTAAAAGGCTAAGTTAAACTATACGGTGACCGAGAAGGAACTCCTAGTTGTCGTGCATTCTTTAAAAAAATTCAGACATTATATCACAGGCTATCAAACTTTTGTGCACACTGATCATGCTGCAATTAGATATTTAATGAACAAACTGGATGTGAGTGCTCACATTATTAGATGTTTTCTTTTACTGCAGTAGTTTGATTTGACCATTATTGATAAGCCTGGTAAAGAAACTGTTGTTACTGACTTTTTGTCTAGAGTAAATTTTCTTGCAGGTGAAGAAGGAATGGTGGAGGACCAAATGCTAGATGAACATCTATTTTCTATATCAGTACTCTCTCCATGGTTTGCTGATATAGTAAACTACTTGGTTTCAGCATAGTTTCCACCACATCTGTCCTCAAAAGAGAAGAGCAAGATAATGAGGAAAAGTGCCCCTTTCACCTGGATTTGGGGAAATCTCTTGAAACTTAGCCTAGATCAGATCTTGAGAAGATGTGTCAGAGAGGAGGAAGTATTTGACATCCTCCTAACCTATCATGATGGGCATTGCGGAGGTCATTTTGTAGCAAAAAGAACTGCCTTCAAGATACTACAAGTAGGTTACTACTGGTCCACTCTTCATGAGGATGTGAGGAGATATACTAGCCAGTGTGATCAGTGCCAAAGGATGGGGAAACCTACTCTAAAGGATGAGATGCCCATGCAAACTCAAGTGACCTTTAAGCCATTCGGGAAGTGAGGCATGGATTTTGTGGGTCCTATCAGCCCTCCTTAAAAGCAGAAGCAATACATCATTGTGTGCATTGATTACCTGACAAAGTGGGAAGAGACAAAAGCAATCAAAGCAACGACAGAGGAAAAAGCAGCTGAATTTTTGAGAGAGAAAATATTCTACAAGTTCAAGTATCCAAGAGAATTATTCATAGATCAAGGTAGTCAATTTACTTCCAATCTGATTGAAGACCTGCTCACACATCATAGAATCAAGCATAGGACTTCAACCCCTTTACCATCCACAACCCAATGGGCAGGTGGAGGTCACTAACAAAGAATTGGAAGGGATCCTAAAAAAGGTACTGAGTAGTAGTAGAAAAGACTGGGCGGACAAATTAGTTTAGGCCACTTGGGCCTACAATACAACATGGAAGACCACTACAAGGTTCACACCCTATGAACTGGTCTATGGGAAGAAGGCTTTGCTGTCAATAGAATTTGAATTCAATACCCTGAGGATGGCAGCTCAACTATACCTAGACCTCAACCATGCACATAAAGAAAGATTACTTTAGTCAACTGATTGGATGAACACAAAATGCAGGCCCTTCTCCATACAGAGGTAGTTCAACTTTAGAGAAAGATATGGAATGACAAAAACATAAGGGAGAAGAAATTCCAAGAGGGAGATTGGGCACTACTCTATGATTCAAGATACAAATATTTCAAGGGCAAGCTAAGGAAAATATGGTTGAGACCCTACACTATGGAGAAATGCAATGACAATGGTTCAGTTCTGATCAAAACCATTGATGATGAAGCCCTCCCCATGCTTGTCAATGGGCACCGATTGAAAGTCTACAAGAAACCCCTCTCCAAGTGAGAGTTCACTGAAGATTTGAATAATATAGTGATGGTAGTGGAGCATGTCTTAGCCTCCACTTCACCCACTCACTAAAGAAAAAGAAAAAAAACAATAAAAAATAAGGACTCAAGTGAAAACCTCCATGAGGTGCTTGAGTCCCATCATTGGGTTGAAAACCTCCTCTGAGGCAGCCCAGTGATGTCAAAAAAATAAGAAGAGAGAGAAATAAGATCCTTGGGTGAAAACCTCCCTGAGGCACCCTAGATGTTTTCAAAAAAAAAAGCGAGAAAAAGAAAATGAATTTCCAGTTGCATTGTAGGTTTGCAGGAGGACTACAGGAAGCAGCAAAATGTGCCAAGGGAGCCCTGAAACCAACACCATCACCTATCCTACCTTCCCAAATCTTTCTCCATCATTCTTGGCATTTTTTTCACCTCACTGTGTTTCTTTTTCAAAAACTGTGTTGTCTACAAGAGGCTGCTGTAGGAATTACAGAGAGCTAGAAATGGGTATAAAAGGCAGTCTAAGGGATAGGGAAGCTTCATAAAAAATCTATAAATCCTCCTATAGTCTCCAAACCTCCTTTTCATCATTTCCATTCCTGCATCACACCCCAAGCATCATTCTTCTTCCTGTTCAAGAAAAACACAGAAAAAACAGTTCTTTAGGAAAATAAAAAAAAAACAAAAAATAAGAAAGCGAACAGCACCATCAACCTCACCTGAAGCCCACCTATTACCTCTCCATCTCTATCTACATGTTTGGCATCATCCTCATAGCTCCAAGCATAGAAAAAAGCTGAAGTTTCAAGGGGAGAAGCAACCACAGGAGCTCCTGTAGGAATTCCTGTAGCAGCTGATCCCATTGAAATCCAACATCAACAGCAAGAGGGTGAAAATATGAAGGTTGAATAAGACACCTAAGGATCAGATTGAGCTACAGAATAACCTACATAAGGCACAACCACACATCAGCAAGTAGACAACATGCATCAAAAGAAACAAAGGCATGCAGTAGAGAGAAAGAGCCACAACCCTCACAACAAATGCATTCAAATCTCAGGTAAGTAACTAACCCACTCCTTTGTTTGCATTTGTGTAATTAGAAGGCATGCAATAGAAACAAGATGGTTGAGGTTGAACAAGGGAAAGGTGGCTAGTTAACTTGGCCACATTCATCTAGTTGACTCCACTTATCCAAGGATGTCACCCACATGTGCACACAATCAACTCAAGAAAGATGTCAAGGACAGGTAGTGGGGGAAGTGTGAACTTCACTGCAATCATGAGGGATGATTATGAGGAGAGGGCCATGATGACAAGGCAGGTGGGGACCAATGGTTCAAATATGGCCAACGTACACTTGGCCATCTCATCCTCCATCACCAAAAATATCCATAAAAAGCAATAAGTATGCCTCCCCGAGCACTCTCGCCACCTTTTCCTTCATTCTCTCCTCGTAACTTCACTCCTAAAATCTCCTCATGCCCCCATAGCCTCACAACCATCATTCTCCATTGAGCTCTCCCATATTCCTACTCTCAAAATTTTCTATAGGAGCACTTATAGGTTGTATAGAAGAACCTACATGAATTCTACAGGAGGGACAACAGTGTTCTACAAGAGGGTCAGTGAGTTGTTTTGTATGGAGAAAACACTGGTTTTAGCACAATTCTCAGGTTGAGGAGGTAGGTTCTATGCATACCCCCATTGAATATCAAAATATGCAAGCAGTGGTTTAATTTTGAGGAGTAAATAAAGCCTTTAGGTGGAGGAAATACATAAAAGAATTTCTGCTTATTTCTTAAAAAAAAACACAGTCTCTCTGTTTCTCTGTTTTTCTTCAAAAATTGTTGTCTCTATATTCACATTTGGTTTCCCAAAGAAACATAAACAAAATGACAAGAAGTTTTATGAAGAGGGAGCCTACCAAATCCTCCAGGCTCCATGCACATCCCCAAGTAGTTGACATATTCACAAGAGCAAATTGAATGAACGTTTTTGAGAAATTCTGAAGGTTTGATGAGGAAATTACTCAAGAATTTTCCCACTCTTTGGTCCCTCACACCAGAACACATAACCCCTAAATTTATCAGTAGGGTCACTACCCTTCCTCTTGGATTGCCTTGGAGTAAGGATGAGAAACCAATTGGCCAAGCTGCTAAGATTTTTTTTTTCCAAAACAATGAAACCCCTATAGAGGATAAAAATAGCATTAGAAGGGCTAGCATACCATATCCTTATGATGAGGTTAGCTACCAAATAATCAAATATATTTCCTATGAGGGGAGGTACAACATTCTCTATGGTTACCATTTTAGAATCCTCCATGAATTAAGATATGACATGGACACTCTAACCCCTCAGAAGCTCAGCATCCCCTACTTCCTCCTACAGTCTCTCATTGACTCCATCACTAAAGTTCAAGTAGGAAATCCAGAGAAGCTAGCTCACCATGGGTTAATCAAAATTTTAGTGGAAGAAGCCCTCCATACATTTACACTCCCTATAGCATGGGAAGTATTTCAAAACATGATAGCTGAAGATGACATGAAGACCCTAAACTATGATATCAGTCCTACTGGCAATGAGAACGAAGAGTAGCAAGGGGGAGAAGGTGAAGCAAATGGTGATTTAGAAGAACAAGAAGGGAAGAAGGAAGAAACCAAGATAGAGGAGGAGAAGGCTGATGAAACAGAGCAGGGAGAAACAAAGAAAATATAGACAAAGAAAGAGATAGGAGGAGAAAAGGGGGCAGAAAAGACAGAAGTGTCCCCTGAAACTCTAGAAAGAGAGGTAGAATTTTCTCTCACTACCCTCCACACACCATTTAAGCCAAAGTAGACGAGGAAGAGGCAAACCTTAATGTATTTCAGGGCTAGGAAGAGCACAAGAATCAAAACAAAGAAACCCAGGCCTTCTTCAAAAGTGCCAATTATTATTGAAGACTCACCGTCTACCCAAGGAAAAGAATCCCCTTCCAAGGCACCTATCACATATGAAAGGGGGACTCCTAGATCCCCCCCATGGAAAGAAAAAGTAGAACTACAACACCCAAAAACAATCCTACAGGAGGCACAGATAGTTCTACAGGAGACCCAAAAGCTTGAGAAAAGGGTAGAAGGATAGCCACATGGAAAGGAGAAAGAAACAGAGCTACAAGAGCCTGATCCCCAACCTAGCCTTGGCTCCTACTACAATCTTCTTGAGGTGTGAAGAATAATTCCACAAAAAAATTGCAATTTCACTATTCTTTTAATTAGAGAAAGAAAGAATAAGGACCCATAGGTGGATGCAAATAGCCAAATCCAAAGGGGTTGAGGATATTGGCCATATGGAGAACAAACTCAGAGAAATGGGTAGAGAGTTAAATTTTTTTAGACATAGAAGCAATCACAAGAAGCCACATTAAAACTAAAATGAATTGCTAGGAAGACAACTACAAGAGAAAGAGACCCAACTAGCATGCATGGCCAGCTAGTCCATGGAGGCGTTACAATGTAGGACACCAGCAAAATCCTATGGCCTATATCTCAAGGACCAATGGTTGCAATTTCAGATAAAGACTTTGGCACAAAGAGACACAATACCTTTCCAAGATTACAGGTAGTTTATGGACTTGTGTGACCAAAGCACATGAATGTGTGGGACCCCAATGCCAGGCTAGGGGACCTACAACTAATGGCCATTGCCTCATGGATGAACCATGAAGAGTTAAGGGGAGCAAAAATAAGAAGGTTGATGATAAAGGAGCAGAGTGAGCCATTAATGATTAGACCTGAGCCATCAGATCCCATGGCACTCATCAGCACACATAACCTACTTGCTAATAATCCTCATATTTTCCCTAGATATATAAGTGGTCAAGCACAAGCCACTGCACATTTTAAGGATATGGAAAGGTTAATCTGGGATGATTGTGTGCACGTATGTATGAGGAGATGGAACACCTTACCACATAGTTTATAGATCAGGGAATATCATTCCCCAATGAGGATGAAGGAGGCATTAAGGAGAGTGCCAATGTATAAGCTCTCCATGCAGAGGCTGAAGGTCAATTGGATTGGCCTCAAATTGAGTCCCCCACTGTTGTTAGGCATGTTGGAAGGAAGAAGAGAAGAAGATGAATATTAGGAGCAAACGGAAGAAGTAGACAGGAAGGCGGGATTCTATGACAAGGAAGAGGAGACCACATCAGAAGCATGGGATGTTAGGGAGGCAATCAAGGCCATAAAAGATGAGGAGATGGACTAAGTTGCTCATAGTATGAGCAACACTTTCAGTAGGGGGTGATGATGAGCCTTATAAATGGGTAATTATATGGGTTTATTTTACCTCCTAACCTAGTCAAATAAACCATTCTCTTAGCTTATTGTATGATTTTCTAATTATATTTATGCTTATAGAGTGAGTTGAGTTAGTTATGATGCCATGTGGTCTAATATGTGTTTAATGCAGATTATTAATGAATTTTGTGGTCAATGTCAAGGATCCAGTGGAAAAATGGTAGCAATAACTCAAAGTGGACAAAGGAGAAGACTTATAGGAGGTAATCCCCCTCATTTATTACTCCTCACTTCAAATTCCCCTTCATTCAGCTCGGAGTAAGAGCAACCAAGTCATGCATTAGTAGGCAGCCCAACAAGTGGAGTATGATTGATGACTATCTCGAGTTCTGGGGGCCAAGCCTCCCTAATTTTAAGGAAGATGTTGGTAGCTTCATTTGTATAAGTAGAGAGGCCTAGGGCCTCACTAGGGTCATATTTTTGTTGGATTTTTTTTGTACTTTTTCTTATGTAAACACTGCTCAACTTTGAGTTTATTATTTTGACAGTTCCATGTAATCTTGTTATTGTTTTGGAAATAAAGATGGAATCCTTTTTGAGTTAGCACTGAGTTACCTCAAAGGGCTGAAGCTCTTGGGTTAGGGCCCAATCCAAGCATCCAAGCTCCTATTTACTTGTATTTGTATGTTTTATTTCAGTTCGTAGATTAGGTTGTTGTTAGATGAACTTCTTTTATGGTCAAGAATAGGTTACTTTTGATGATTCAATAGTTTGGTTCCATTTGTGCTTTCTACAACATGTTAAGAAGTGATAAAAGAAAAGATCCAAAAGGCTAGAAACAATTCCTTGGCCTCTCTTCCTCCCTCTGGGATCATGATTTGAGGCAAAGACCCTCTTGCTGTCCCAAAAACACAGATTTTCCTCATTCATAGGACTTCTAATGTTTACAACTTTTTGGTTGGTTAATAGTATAGTTTTCTTTGCTTCAAAAATTCTTCATCATGCTCACTTCTTTATTTACCATAGTCTCCTTCCATGCTTTCCTTTCTTGCAGCAGTTATCAGCATTTCCTTTCATAGATCACATTTTAGATTAGTTTGATGCAAAACTCTTTTTTTCTAGATGCACTTATTTCATTGCTTGCTGAATCTCATTAGTTGACTGTTAGTTGTTTATGTAGCAGCTATCTTCTAGAAATAGGCCAGCCTATCAGCCATCCCATCCGCCATCTAATCCATGCCCTACAGTTCGCCCAAGTCTCCCCTCAATTTTGCCTTAGTTTCCTATATTTTCCATAGAATTTCTTCCTCTCTCCTTGAGAAAATCCAATCATCTTGCTCTCTCCTAACGATTCTTGGTAGACCATAGGTGCCCTAACACTTCATTCCAACCTTCATCCACCTTTTCCACCCACTCTCACACCCTCAAAACAACCAAAATTTCTCTCGGACTCCTCTTGTAGGTCTCCTGTAGAGCGTTGTTTTTCCTCTTGTAGATTTCCTGTGTCCTCTTGTAGATTTTCCTGTAGGCTTTCTTTTGAAGGCCGAGTGTGGGAAAAGCCTCCAGAAGGCCACCTTAGACCTCCTAGGACACAACCACACTATCCTACATCCTCTCAAGTCCTGAAACCTCCTTTCAACACCACCTATTTGCTGCCACATTCACAAATAATAAATCACATGCATGTCAAATTCACATTAAAATACATAAAAATCCAAAAAGATGTTTTTTGCTCATTTACTTCTAGAAATAGCTTAGTTAGATGTTGTTTAATTCTTTGAATAGACAAATGGAATTCTTTTCATTGTTTTCATAGTGCTTTCTGCAAAATTAAGATTAGTTGGTTAAGTAGGATTTACTTGGTTTGCTTTACATTTCAGTCTTTCTCCTTTCTGCAGTTAGAGTAGTAACTGTACAATAGTCACTCTCTCCTTTCATTACATATAGAGTTTCTTCTGGAATCCATAGAAGTTGGCTTGAGCTCCTAGTGATCTTGCGCCTGGTGACCAAGTGACAACCTGTAGTAGGAACTAGTACTTGTGCATACAACACCGTCGCTTCCAATTTTGTTATGAACTACCAGGTTGATAAGAGTAAAGAAGGTAGCCCAGGAGTTGTAGCATTATTGCTGCAATACTAGTGCTCACCACCCTGGATAGGGCAGCCATGTGATCCTATGGATCAATCTATCAGTGATGGGTATTGGCTCCTCCAGCCACAGATACCCATTGTGCACCAAGCATAGCAACTTCTTGATGACCAACACTGTAATCGGGGTGCGATTATAGTGCGACACCCATAGCTAGCTGAGCAGACCTGCCTTGTCTAGTTCTCTGAGCCACTTCTATAGTTCCAATGTAGTCATTCTGGTGGTTGTGTCAATAATGGTGTGCATTATTTGTTCTATTACCAAGTGTGGGAACTTTTCATGGTCATCTAAGTCCCTATCTTCTAGTTTCAACAGAGGAATAAGCCCCAAGCGTAGTCCTTCAAAAACAATCTCATCTGGTAGCAGAGGATTTTGCAAGGTGACCTTGCTTTCGTCAATGTCCTTCGGCACTTTGGTCTTGCCCTTGCACAAAGGGACATATTTGGTCAACTTAATGATAGGGTCAGAACCCTCGACTTCAACTTCCTCCACTTCCACACTCAACACTTCATTATCCATCAGGTTGTCCTCAATTTCTTCCTCCTCCTACTCCAAGTTAATAGCTTTTCCTTTTTCGTGTGTGATGGGCTTGTCCTCCGGTGTGTTTCTTCTCGGCGACGTGTGCACCAGTATTGCAACTTGCTTGCCCTTGTTATCCTCTATACTCTCGTTGGCTGGGGTCAGCGTTAGTTTAGGTGTCCATGGTGATTTGGGAACTTAAGCTAATACCTATGCAACCTCTAGAGTAGCTCCCTCTGCTTCCCTAACAACTTCTAGCACAACCCCCTCGGATGTCATTGTTTGGGTGTCCATAACTTTGGATCCATAGATAAAATCACGGATGAATTTGTGGTTCGATTCTGGAATTCATCAAGCACTGGGAAGTTGAGCAATGCTTCGAGGAACGCACGAATCATGCACATCTGAGAGCTCACCAAATTAATGTTCAAAATGACAAATGTTTTTCGTTGGGCCTATACCTGTACTTTATAGGGCATTTTGAATTAAAATCCGACCATTCCTCCCACATTCAGTTCATTAATGCCAGATTGTAGGTAGATTTCAAAGGATCTTATCCATAAAATTTGTCTTACATGCCATCCTCATGCTCCATTTGCCTCACATTCCTACCATCAAATCATGAATAGTGACTTTAACAGTCACTTTCCAGCTGACCTGCGCAATTTATCCTTGGGTACCGTAACTCTCTTTCCCCTGTCAAGAACCCTGTGACATTTCCTCATCTTGAGCAATCCTCCAATCACGTAGTTCCCCAACCCAGGAAGTGTAGTTTATAGTCCCATGCCTCCTTTCAACTGCTTGGAGCACTAAGACTATGCTACCCTTGTATAGTCACCTGGACAGATCACCAGTGTATGGATTCAATTGACTCCCATTCACCTTTCCTAAGAAGGGATCTCCATTCAATTTAACTAGCTAAACTGCTCCACCATTGGTAATCTCCTTAATGACATAGGGCCCTAGTTAGTGCATTTTGAACTTCCCTGGAAATTTATCAAACTTATTGTCATATAACAAAGCCATATCATTTACCTTAAAGGTGCGCAACTTAATGTGTCAATCATGGCATGCTTTTTCATGTTGCTTTTGGACTTTTTGGTGAAATCCAGCTATAAACCTCTCTTCCTCAAGCTCAGCAAGCTGCACGAGCCTCTCTTTAAGGGCTCCACAATCCATCATACCCATGAGTGTCGTTATGCACAAACTAGGCACAATGTATTCCATGGGAATCACTGCTTCAACACCATATACAAGCCTAAATGGTGTTTGTGCAGTCAACGTTTTGCATGTTGTTCGATAGGCCCATAGTATTGCAGGTATGAATAGGTTCCAATCACTTCATTGAGTGTTGCAAACCTTGGTCAGCATGTTCTCCAACACCTTATTGAATGCTTCCATTTTTCCATTATCTTGTGGGTGATAAGGCATGCTTTTTCTGGTGATATACCTAAAATTCCTCCATTAGGGCATTGATCATTTCATTCAGAAAGTCTGTACCATGATCACTCATCAAAATCATTGGACACCCAAATCGTGTCAGTACATACTCAAAGAGGATATTTGCAGCAGTCACACATGTGAAATCCTTCACAGGCTATGCCTCCGCCCATCGAGTCAAATACTTAGTCGCGGTGATAATGTACCACACTCCCATCTTCTTTCCTTGGGGTTGAATGGGTCCCACAAAATCTATCGCCCATTTCTCGAAAGGTTGCAACGTCATCTATGGGTTTAGAGGTAGCTCATCTCTCCACGATGGCCTTCTAATCCTTTGACACACATCACACACCTTGAATTGAGCTTTTGAATCCTAATGGAGGGCTGGCCACCACAACCCTGCACGTAGAGTCTTCTACGTGGTCACCCTTCTTGCATAATTCCCTCCATCGGTGCCCCCATGAGCATCCATGAGGATACTACTCCTTTCAAAATTTAGTACATATTGTTGTAATACTTCATCAAATCCCATTTTGTACAGATGTTTGGCAATGACAAAAAATTCTGCCGCACGCACCACTAACTCCTTCTTTTGTTGGATGGTGTAGACTTCTGGGGAGTTTCATGTCATTAGGAAGTGTATGATGTCTTCAAAGTGACCATCTGCGATGCCCACTAAAAATAGTTGCGCGTTAGGCAATATCTCTTCCAAATTAGTGGTCTCTTCCCCCGTTTTGATGCGCAAAAGATGGTCTCATCCCACGTTCAGTCATCCAGGCTTCACAATCACCTCAAAATCATACTCCTAGAATAATAACAACCACCTACAGATTATCGCCACCAACATAGGCTTATTGACCAGGTATTTCAATGCAAAATGATCCATATATATCTTACAATTTCCACCCAATAGATAGTGTCTAAACTTCTGGAGCCCATATACCATGGATAACCCTTCATGCTCAGTGGTGGAATAGTTCCTCTCACGCTTGGATAACCTCCTACTTGCGAATGTTATAGGATGGTCCAATTATCCCCAGTTAGCCTATGTCAGTACTGCTCCCAGTGCTATACATGATGCATCTACATGTACATGAAACTCCTTCTAATCTGGGAAGACTAAAATTGGTGTAGTGACCATTTTTCCTTTCAATACATCCAAGATTTTTTGACAATCCTCGTTCTAAGAGAACGTGACATCCTTTTTCAACAACTTCTCCATAGGTGTGGTGATTTGGGCATAGCCCTTGATAAACTTCCTGTAATACCAAGTATGTCTTAAGGTTGCACGTAGCTATTTCACACTCCTGGATGCCTCCAAGTTAAGTATCATTGCGATCTTCGTGGGATCTACCATCAGTCCCTATCTACAAACCACATGACATAGTAGAGTCCAAAAGGGAACACAAAACAAGCATTTCTTCAGATTGAGCGCACTCTATTACCTTCGACAAGTATCTAGCATCAGGCGTAAGCTTTCCACATGGTGTTTTACCAACCCAAACACAATCCAATCATCAAATTACACCTCCAGAAACTTATGAATGAATTCTTTGAATGCAACAATGACTAGTGAAAAATTGCAAGTGCATTCTTCAATCTGAAAGAAATTATAGTGTACTGAAAACATCCCCACTCAGTCATGAAGGTCATCTTGCTTCTATCCTCAGGCATGATTTTGATCTGATGGTACCCAGAGAACCCATCAGTGAAGGAGTACATTTCCTAGCCACCTACATTATCTAATACCTCATCAGTGAACAGAGTCGGGAAGGGATCATGTACGCAAGCGTTATTCAACTTCCTAAGATATACGAATATCCTTATTTCATCCTTCTGATTATTTTCCTGTACCACCATTGGGCTTATCCAATCAAATTATTCTATGACCTCAATGATGCCTGCTGCAAACATATTGTCTAGCTCTAAGCATACCTTCTCCTTATACTTTGGATTGAGATGGTAAGGTCTTTCCTTAACAGGCTTTGCATCGGGTTTTAACATGATCTTCATAACACCCAGGTCTCCTATTATCCCGTTTAACTCCACGAACTTGGTAGGGAACAAATCCTAGTATTTATGGAGAAATTTGGTGATGTTATCTACCATCGCGTCATCCCAGTAATCTCCAATGTTTGCGAATTTGGGCTCCACCTCCATACCAATATTTACCTGTTTCATTTTCAGTGGTGTGGTTATATTAGTATTCTCAATCTATAGTCCCTCGACCTCGCAGGGACCCTCAGCTTCAGGGATATTAATATTTCGTGTATCCTCATCTTCTTCTTCAGTAGTCACATTATAGCATTCCAACATGTGGCTCAGCTGAGTAGTCCAGTCGATTTGAATCATATCCAAAGGATCCTGCGATATCCTAAATATTGCTGCTTTAACTTCATGTAGCGCTTTGTCAATATAGTCAAACCTCTCTTCAAAGCTAAATGTCATTATGAATCCTTCTTGAAGAATATCCCATTCACTGGTACCATGGCGGAGCTCTGTTTCCAAGTACCAGTTCATCGAGATGACATCCAAGGTGTGACAGAACAAGTGCACCCATTTAGGTTGTGGCTTCACTCCATAAGCCTTATCCCATTTTTCCAAGTGTGTGCATGGATCATCCTTTCCATCATATTTGTCCATCATTCATAACTTCAGCTTCCCAAAGTGTGTTCGGAACATCCTCCTACACTCACGCCAATCGTCGAAGCTAACCTTGTGCTTACCCCACCATCTTGTAGCCGTAGCGTGTAATGCCCAGTCCATAGCCTAGAAGCGATGCTTCTTTGGTACTTCCCTCTCAAATGCATATAAAAATACATCTACATCATTCAAGCCATCATAAGTTGGTACATTTCTTACCTTTGATGAGACACAACACAGTAACCAGGTCATCATGTTACAGCTCAACATGGTCACTTCATGTAGTTTATTCTTCCAGCGCTCTAATTCTTCATCAAAGCCTGAGGTGCAAAAAGTCTCACGATCCCATGTATTTCATCCATCCGCTGTCAGATTCACCCAATCTTGGTTTTGTGCTGTTATTTTATATATGCAGTCAAAATCCTCATCACTTTTGTAATCACGTACTAGTTTAGTATAGTGAGATGCTTTAGCATGATCAAGGGGTACTATTACACGAAGTGATTTCTTTTCAAATATCATCTTTCACTTCTTTAGGTTGATTACCCCATTCATGTCAGTAGCCTAATCAATTCCAAGGATGTAGGACAGGTGTTGTTGTCATCCACAATTTCTATCACTTCAAAGTCAGCCAATGCGTTCACACCTTCAATATCTAGTGTTACTCCTTGCAGCCATCCCACGGGGATGACCTTCTGTTGATTTTCCATCGTTAACTGAATTGAAGACCACTGTAGCACAGATCTTCCCATTCACTCCCAAGTGTGATTTTGTAAAACATTCACATTTGACCTTAGATCCAGAATAACCTAATCCATTTCATATTCTCCTATCTATGTGGTCAGTCTCAACTATCGTCCTGTCCTTGCTTTGTGCTCACCAATCTTCCATACAATGCATGGTTCACCCAGAGTGTTTCCAATGCATATATTTATAAGCTCCTATAACCCCTTCACAACCTTGCTATTTCAAAATAGCTTCATGCAGGTCTCTATAAAGGTTGTAATCATAGAAGGGTCCATTTCTTGATCAGGCTTATCATTGCTCCCTGAGGTAGAGGCCTCAGTGAAGCTCTTCTTTGCTTCCATGAATAATTCACATGCTCCCTCCAAATCAAAATCAACCTCCTTCTTCGGAGCTTTGTAAACCCGTACGCTATCTTTGTGCTATTTATCCTTATCATCACCCATTGCAATTCCACTTTGGAGCACTATATTCACATTCAGATCCTCTTCACGAGGCTCAACCCTCATCATTTGTAGGTTCTGAGTCAGTTGAGGTGGTAGCACCCCTTTGTCGCATATCCTTGCTATTAGTGTAGGACAATACATTATCTCATGATGAAACTGAGTACAATATTTGCATGAAAAACATGTCAAGTTAGTGCATTCATGGGCTTGGTGTCCTGGTCCTCCACAATTGTAACAAATTAGTTGTCCTCGACCTCTGCCAAGTCCTCCTTTGTCGCGGCCTCGTCCATGCCCTTGAAATCCTGTTCATGCCATCCCAGTGCTTTGGTTAGGAGGTCGCCTCTTTTCCTGGACTCTATAGGTGGGTGTTTTATCCATCATCAATTCATACCTTTGGTAGTTGTACTCATTATGCCCTACCAAACTGTAGAAGTTGCAGAATAGTTGTTGTGGTGCTTGTACAAACTTATATATAAAATGGAAATTATCAGTTGTATGTTTCCTTGCTACCTGACATGTAGCACACCACAACGTAGGCCCCGCTCTCGGTCTTTCTTGGGCTTCCGACCTCAAAGGCATTGGTCCTCCTCCTGTAATATAGTTCACAAAGACTGGCAGTGGTTTTTGTCATGCCCCTGACCTTTACATTTCAGGCACCATATTTCTTTGCATGCCTCCGGTCGAACTGTTCTGTCCCGCTTCAAACTTTCCATTTCAAGGAAAATATTTTGCAACTGCACATGGATCTACTGAACCCCCAGATTCAGATCTTGCATTAGCATTTCATGCAATATTATGGAAATATTCAAGGCCTCTACCTGAGTCGTAATCTTTTGTTGTGATAGTGAAACCCTTAGGTGAGACAGGAGCGAAGCCATGAACCATTCACGGTGTTGTCCATCTGTTAACTTCATATTGGCTTCGTGTATTTAACACTTCAATCTCTGATCCAATTCCCAAGGTGTTTCAACATGTTTCATCACAATTTCCTTGAACCCCACAATCAACTGTGGTTCAGATTTAGGCCTACTGAACTCTTTATTCAGTACGGTCTGGATTTCTGCCAACCTAGTGTTTATGTTATCATTAGAGTACTTGATGTACAAAGTTAGCGCATGATCCTGCAAAGCACTAACCAATGTTGCATTCTTCATGTGATCATCTATGACGCCTTGAGCTTCCCATACAAATTTCATGAAAAACCAAAACTAGTCTGGGTCCTCATTTCCCAAGCCCTTAAACAAAGGCAACTTTACTGAATTCACCATGTTGAACTGCGATGGATGTGGTGGTGGCTATGGGCAAAGTAGCAAGTGACAGTAATGAAGTTGGAGGTGGTGTAGGTGGAGGTGGAAATCATAGGAATCCCTATTTTATGAACTAAACTACACTTTGTGGAGAATCTTGTGCTACTCCCTCTTCGTCACCAAACAGATGTGAAATCAGTGGGCTATATTCAAGACCTTTTCTTCCTTCATTCCTATAAGTCTTTCCACTTCGCGTAGCTCTGAACATCAAGGTAGCTGCATAACCCATTTTTCACACAATAACATCTTAATTCATGTATTTAAAGACTTCAAGTGCTTACCTCATGGACCATTCAAAAAGCGTCGCTCTGCCTCACTGTAACTAACCGAGGTATTGACTGCAAATTCAGTCATAAATCCTCCTATGATGTGATAAAGCCAATGATCTACAGCAAGGGTGGCCTTATCCTTAGAGGCTTCTAGTCTCTGTACTAACTCCAAGGTCTAGACAATAGGATCATCAAGTCTCTGCCTTCCTTGGCTATACGCTAGCTTCACAATCCACTCGTATAACTCAACAAGAAAGGATTAGAAAATGATCTCATGGATTTACGTATATAGGTACCTGTCCAACCACTGTTCCTTTGTCAGTCACATATTTTTGTTCTCCTATGTTGTGAATTCATGTATCTTCCTATCCAACCAGTCTTTGACCTCTCTCTTAGTTGGATTTTAGTCATACGACATGACACATCTCTTATGCAGATTCTATTCCCGGGAACGGAACCACTTGTTGGCTTTGTGGGGCCTAACCCAGGTTCAGCATTAGTTAGCCAAAAAAATCTGTACACTACTGGACATTTTGGCATCAGCCCGCGGAGCACATACTGAAGCCTCACCCAAAGCAATATGGGGTGATCCTGGAACCAAGTTTTCGCACCCTGAGATGGTTGTGATGTCAGTTTTTATCCTCAACCCCTACTTTCGTGTAGGTCACTAAGCCTTAGGGCTCTATTAGTCTACCGATTTATTCTACCCTTCAGTACCTCTGTGAAGGCGTACGATTGACCTTCTTGCAGCCTTAACTCGTGATCTTGGTGTTTTGGGGAAAACTAGTGTCTTATCAAATGACTAGCCCTCTAGGCTTGGCAGCTACCCTAGAAACAACAGCTTAAAGCAATTCAATGATTTCTTCTATGTGTAACGGATAAGAGAAATACAATGGAACCAACTTGGAACTTCTACTTAATCTCTTGCTTGATCTCTCTCCCCCTTGATAGAGCTTGTAACTCCTCCTCGTACTTAACTTGCTTGGAGAGTACCTACAAAAACATAGAAACAAAGAACCGTCAAAGCATCTTGATCTATTACAACATAAAAATTATAGAATCAGATATATAATGAACAAATGATAACATTCATAAATGATAACATTCACAATTGCACAATCATATAGAAGAAAACTTGAAGAAATTTATTAAATAGAAGGGAGAATTACAACCGAGTTGTCTGATCCAGCATCATCCTCCCATCTTTAATCCCTCTTCACCTCATGAAATAGGAATATCACACCAACAATACAATGTTATTTACCTCAAATACAAACTATCAGCACTTCCTTGCAATTCACAATATTCCAGCCCCTGGATCTATTAGATGAGAGATCCATTTATAGATGTGTGCAAGGCTGTGAGTCAACTCTGGGGTTTTTATTAGTGTCATTCCACTTGGAGATTTCTTGGATCTCTTACTCATCCCTAGGCGAATTCCCAATGGCAAGTGGCATAGGAGAAGTTTCTAGAAGATTTCATGAGCAACCACCTAGTAAATTGTCTCAGACATTTGTCCATCCTCGCCCATCGCACGCTATAGAAGGCCTAATCAGTATGCATCACATCTTGACAGTGTACCACTCAGTATGCATCGCACCCTGCAGTGGAGCAATCAGTATGGTTCAGTTTAGGCCATTACTAGATGGTTTATGAGGTGGAACTTTTGGTGAATGATGTAATCAGATGACTATGTTCTTTTAGGGTATAAAAAAAATATTTTAGGGGTTGATGAGCCCTAGTTTATCAACATATAAGTTTGCAGTTGATGTGCCCAAATATGTCTATAACAGTTGCCTCCTAAAGCATGAAGTCGTAAATATTGATGTTGGGTGAAATGCTTTATCATGAGGATCCAAGGTTTCAAACTGGAAGGGTGACCTGCATAAGTTACAATACAATGCATCATCATAATATAATTTTCATGATCTAGCTGAGGTAGGCATTCCCATGCTCAATTTTATAAATTAATTTCATGTACATAGATCAGATAGTCGTCTGTAGATGCAGACTGGTGATTCTTCAGATGTAGAGTCATCATCCGTGGTTCGGATGAACATCTGTGCAGTGCCTTTGTACATTTGATGTTTTTATATCCCTAGATATATCATAGCCCGGATGGATGAGACTAGATCCAGGGTATTCAAACTCATTCAATCTTCAGTCGATGTACAGGTCAATCCATGTGAAGAGATGTTCTAAAGTCGAACATGGAAAGACATCGCCTCATTACCAGCCAATAATGTGAGCTGTTAACGGGTGTGAGAGGAATCACCAATAATGATAGTGACCCTCAAGGTACTACAGTACAATTCACGTGGTGTGAATATGTGATCCGATGTCTAACACCACTCAAAATCTTTCGGTCGAAGGCCATTGATGTCAACCTGTTGCTGGAAGTGAGAAACTTGCCATTGAGGCATGCAAGCTTCAAAGCACTAAAAGTGGTGTTTCTAAGTCAACTTCTTAGATAATGATCTAATGTCGATAGGAAGAGACTCATCATAGTAGGGCCTTAATGTATCCCACATCTACGACACAAAATGAAGCAAATGATTTCTGGAGGTGAAAACAATCTGACAACACAAGGTACATGAATGGTGGTCATGCAAAAATGAAGGTTGGAGGTATTACAGTGGATGAGGCATTAACTAGATTGTGGTTTCTCAATTGAATGACTTCTCTTGAACATGTCAGCGACGATGAGATGGATTGGTAGCATTAACCCCAAAATATGGATGGTGTGAAGGACCAATGGTGAGATGACAGGTGAACGATATAACCCAACCCAACTCAATAATGGTGATGGAGTGAAAGTGTCATGTTCAAGATTGACCTACTACCATAAGTTCTTCAAGTTTTTTACCTTTTTCCCCTATCATTACTGACCAGTACCTCTTTATTTTTGTTAAGCTTGAGGAGGATAACATATGCTTTTTCTATAACTTGCCCTTCGGGAAAACCTATTGCTATGTTTTAACAAGTCTAGCAATAGTGAAACTCGGTCTTGTCTAGATATGGACAAGTTTGTCGCTATTGTTTTAACAAGTTTAATGCCAAGGATAACTTAGTCCTTTTCATGTTTATAGAGTTTGAAAAGGGGTGAAAAGAAAACTCCAAAAGTTATTTTTCATAAAATAATCCTTAAGTCCGAAAAATGATAAAATAATACAAAACAGATGGCTTTTCTGATCACTTTAATGAGCTGAAAAAGACAAGTGCTCTACTTTTCTCATAGGATAATCCCTCGGGTCTAAAAAAGCATAAAATCATACAGGAGGGATGACATTTCCAATCACTTTAAAGAGCTGTAAAGGCTAATTTTTCAAAAATATTTTCATGTTTAACGAGTCTGAAAAGGGTTTAAAGGAGACTCGATTTTGAGGAACGAGTGGTGTCTAGGGTAGAAACTGGTTCCAGTGAGTTTGGAACTTCTCAAAATATGGTGAATTTTGTGAAGTGGTTTGCTAATAAGACCACTCATTGCAATTATTCCTCAAAAGGGGTAGAACAACCAAGTGGAAACATATGATCAGCCAAAGGGATGGTGGTGATGAGAGGTACACAACCAAGGTTCAAAAGGTTGATACAATAGCAATCACAAAGGTTATTTGCCTTAAGGGTGGGTTCAATTTTTGGCAAGCTTGAACCATGGGGGAACTATGCATGGTTGCAGTTTTTTATTTTTTACATAAGATTGAAATGAAAAAACTAAAATGGAAAAAATGGAAAAACTAAAAATTGAAAATGAAAATTGAAAAACGGGTTGAAAATGGTTTACATGCCCCCAACATGATGAAAAGGAAAGTCTCCTGTAACCAGATGGGAATCGCTGTAGTGAGGCAGAATGGTTTGGTCCAAAATAGAAAAAATACCTCCTTGGTTTCATCTAGAATAGATAAAGGTGAATGGTGTGTTAGACTAATCACATAACCTACAAGGAGACTTATCTTTACAACTAGGTGCATCCAGAATAGACAAGGGTGCATGCCCCCTAAGCTTCATTACATTCACCATATTACTCCTAGTTATCAAGTGGATGGAATGAAGGTTCAAGTGATACAGCTGATGTAGATGGACCATTTAGGGATGATGATTGACTTGGAGTGATGCTTGGACTAGGAAATGAAAGCTGGTCAACGGTGACAATTTTGCCTTCTTGTGGGAAACACATCACTTAGAAGAGTGTTGAAACAATAGCTTCCATGTTATAAACATAGTCATGTCCAAGGATTAAATTGTAATCTAACGGTCTTGGGACTACCATCACATTCATATGAATGGTTTTCCCTCCCAAACTGATCGGTAAGTTGGGAAGGATCCCTAACGGTCTACTGGTTCTTTTGTTAATGCCTAACAGATTTTGTGTAACAGGCATAAGCGATGGAGGACCAAACACTTTCCAAGAAATTGAGAAAAGGATACTCACTGATGCACCTTGATCTATGATAGTGCTAGACATGATCATTTTACAAACTTGTACTATGATCTAGAAAGGTACTTAAGAAGGAAGGCAGGATCTCGCTAGTCGATTCCAATCAAATGAAGTGACTAGACTACTTGGAGGGGGTACCAAATAAATGGGTGAATTAACCCCTTGTGTCACAAGAACTGGAAGGTCTTCCTCTTTTTTAGATGGAACAGGTGGATTGCTCCCAAGTTCATTCGAATCTGAAGTAACAAAGAGAATTTGAATGGTATCGTTCTCACTCTCTTCGGGAAGGGTACGATTATCTGAAGGTGGAATTGGGTCAACTGTCACCTCGACCTATTGACTTTGGTCAGGTATAGACTCAAAATATTCACTTTCAGAGAGAGTGGTTTCAACCAATGGTTGATTTAAGTCAGTTGGTTTTTCAACTAGTAAAGGACTTGGGGAGAGTTTCTTGTAGCCAGATGGAAGTTGCTGCAGTGAAGCAGGACAGTTATTCAACACTCTTTTGGCTTCATCCAAAAGAGGAAAATGGTGAAGGGAATGATTACCTTCACATAAACTACATGGAACTTTGACCTTTCCTTTCTATCCATGAACTTTACTATCACTAGTCAAAGGAATGTTATCAACATGATCTCAAGAAGTTGATGACACTAGATGGTTCGAATGGGGGGGGGGGGCATTCTCTCAAGATCCGAGGAAAGCAAGGACAATATCGATGAAAATGGTCTCCTATACAAATTATGCATGGAAATTTGGGTTTAGGAAGTTTAATGTGTGGATTTTCACCAGATGTTGCATTCAAAGGAATGGTTGCTTGGTTGCCCCCTTGCTAATTTGGCTTCTTCTTCTTCTCCTTCCCTTTCTTCTTCTTCTCATCCACCTAGTTACTAGCATTACTACTTTCACCAAGTGAAGAAGAAGAAGGGGAGTGAGAAAAAAATGAAGAAGAAGGTGAAGGGTCAGCTTCATTATCAACTAGAGGTTGATTTGATTGCAGAGGAATCATGGCATTTTGAACCACAGAGGTTGAAAACATCCATACTGATAGGCCAATGGTAATTCCCGAAAGGGACAATGTAGCCATATAAGGAGCACCAATATTTCCCCAAGAAGAAAAAAGACTAGGATTCCCCTCTAAAGGGATTCCTTGATCAGTGGACTCGGGATTCTACACCATATGTCTCAACCTAAGATCAATTAAGGAACATGGATGTTATTTCGATTTCAATTAATTTTAATGACGCTTTGACACAACTTTTCTTTTTCAGTTTTTAAAGTCGAGAAAAATATAAAGATGACTCTATTCCCCTTCGATTTTTAATGATCCTAAAGTGACAAGTGCTCAGATGGACCTTTTCTTTTAAAGAGTCGAAAAAGAACGAAAGTGACTACTCTAGAAAATCTAGACAGAGGGATTATCAAACCAATCGCAAAACTACAATATACACCTTAGTGATAAATTAAAGAGAAATTACCAAGGACTTATGTATGGTAGTCAATCTTCCCGAATGTTGTGTTTAGTACATTTCGATCAGTAAGGCGACAGACTCAGCTTCTTATGGATAAAGGATATAAGCCTATTGTGGTCTCCCAATATATACGCGACAGTAAGGGGAGCACAATTTCATGCTAGCACTTGGTGTATCCAAGAGGAGGAATCACCCAACCTTCAATGAAAACAATAGTTACTAGTTTTAATGACGATGGAACACGTCTCTCGCCTAGACCTCTAGATGTGTTGCGTTAAGTTCCAAAGCATTGTTAGGTTCATTGAAATTTATTTTAAAGTTGATCTTGTTTAGAGTTTACCTTTCAATGGTTCACCCTATGATGTTCATTTTTAAATTCCTAAAATGCAATCTACAATGATAAACAATCTTTGTTTATTTTGAGCAATGAAAATCCTAGCTACTAGGGAAACAAGATTACAATTCTTTGAAACAAAGAGAAAAGAGCACACACTAGTGCATTCTCCTAAATCATTTTTCGCACAAAAACTACAAAATGCTAAATGCAAATGCATGTATTTGTTTTGATTCCCCTTAATGTGAAAAATGCCAAAAAGGAGAACTAAATGTAGCAAAGATCTAAAATAGTTTACTCAAAGCGACATTTTCGATAATTTCTTTTTCAAAGGAGAAAGGAAGACTAAATGACACTTTTCAATTTTGAATAACAATTCTTTTGACACTTTGAATTTAAATAAATCAAACCAAATACATGACGAAAAGTACAATCGATTATCTAGGGAAGGAAGAATCCATGACACTTCTCTTTTCGACACAAAACAACAATTACGACACTTTTTGTATCAAAGCGACAGATTGATTTAAGAAACTTTTCGACAAAGGATTGTAAATGATGAACAAATACATAAAAATATTCACTAATCCTAATCTAAAGGAGGTCGATCTATGTGATGCAAGTAGGCTTCAGTAAGAAGGTACTATTCATAAGTAGTGAAACAACTAAGCAAAACTAAAAACAAGGTCAAAACCCCCCAATTTCTAGAATGGGAAAAGGTTTAGTTAGTCATCACACCTGGGCTTCACGGAAATAGGGATGCATCGCACTTACTATGCTTGGAAGGTACAATGCATACTGGGTTACAGCGACAGACAATGCGATGGGCTAGGGAGTGCAACTAAAGTGGGTTTTGGCTCAGATGTGCAATTGTTTTCAATGAGTTAGGCTGAGCTATGATGAACAGTAAAGAGAAAATTATAGAGGGAGGTCTTGAGAGGTTACTGAGCTACCAAAAGAGCATCTATAATGCTTGTAAGTCAAATGTTTAATTCATAAACTAAACCAGAGATTGACTAAAGCAGCATTCATCTACTATGCAATTGTAGAGCAAGAGTAGTTCGAAGGCTACTTGGCTGACTTCAGGCTCTATCTATAGTTTATAAAACAAATGATAACAACAAACAAACATCTATTCTATCCCCAGCGGAGTCACCAATTTGCTTCGAGGAAAAATAGTGTCTTGTCGAATGACTAGCCCTCTAGGTTTGCAAGCTACCCTAGAAACAACAGCTTAAAGCAATTCAACAATTTCTTCTATGTGTAACAGATAAGAGAAAGATAATGGAACCAACCTGGAACTTCTGCTTAATCCCTTGCTTGATCTCTCTCCCCCTTGATAGAGCTTGTAACTCCTCCCCGTACTTAACCCGCTTGGAGAGTACCTGCAGAAACACAACAACAAAGAACCATCAAAGCATCTTGATTTATTACAACATAAGCATTACATAATCAGATATATAATGAGAAAATGATAGCATTCACAAATGATAACATTCACTTGCACAATCATATGGAAGAAAACTTGAAGAACTTTATTAAATAGAAGGGAGAATTACAATCGACTTGTCTGATCTAGCATCATCCTCCCAGCTTCAATCCCTCTTCACCTCATGAAATAGCAAGATCACACCAACAATACAATACTCTTTTCCTCAAATACAAACTATCAACACTTCCTTGCAATTCATAATATTCTAGCCGTTGGATCTCTTAGATGAGGGATCCATTTATAGATGTGTGCAAGGGTGTGAGTCATCTCTGGGGTTTTGATTAGTGTCATTCCACTTGTTACAATTGATTCCACTTGGAGATTTCTTGGCTCTCTTACTCATGCCTGGGCGAATTCAGAGTGGCAAGTGGCATAGGAGAAGTTTCTAGAAGATTCCATGAGAAACCACCTAGCAAGCTGTCTTGAACATTTGTCCATCCTTGCCCATCACACCCTATAGAAGGCCTAATCAATATGCATCGCACACTGACAGTGTACCACTCAGTATGCATTGCACCTTGCCAGTGGAGCAGTCAGTATGGTTTAGTTTAGGCCATTTATGGATGGTTTCTCAGGCAGAACTTTTAGGGAATGATGTAATCAGATGACTATGTTTTTTCAGGGTATAAAACAATTCTTTTAGGGGTTGATGAGCCCTATTTTATCGACATATAAGTTTGCGGTTGATGTGCCCAAATATTTCTATAACACCTGGTACTTCCGCCCAGCTATGACAACATACTGTATAGGTTTCCAAGTTATCTTAAGTGTTCTACTTATCTTATTAATAAAAAAAAATTAGTGCCACGTAATCTGATAGTCTTACTTGTGTTAAATTAAACAATATAATCACATATATTCGTGCATCACATAAACATTGTAAATTAAACCCAAAAAAAAATATAACAAGATGCATTAACAAGAACTAAATACATTGTAATTACAAAATACTTCTCTTTTTTTATATCTTTAAGTTAATACAGACTCTATACACCCTACACACTTAGCTGCAGGGGTCTACGCACTCAACTGTAGACTTCCACCCTAGGCCTCTGCGCACTCAGCAACAGAGATTCTACCTATGCTAAGACCCGAGAACACTTAGACTCCTATGCTTAATTCCTTACTTCATTCTTTGCTATCCCTTAAGACTATGTAGAGCTTACATACTTAGCTCATTTTTATACAATCCCATGGTCCGCGGACCATGGATGGATCTTTACAACCAACTTTACACTTTACAAAATAACAACAGACAACCCTTTATGACTCTTAACACCTTCGCACTCTGTGACTACAAAATGAGGAGACTTTACAACTTATTACAAAATTGTCCCAAAACATGGGCTTTTAGCCCCAAAACTATCATTAGGGGAACCTGTTCCCAACAGTAAGCACAAAGTGTGAATGGGGCACAAGATGAGGCTAACCGGGTAGATAATAGAATATGAAATGGACCAGGTCATCTTAGATCTAAGGTCTGATGAAAATGTCTTATCTAAACAGACATGGGAAAAGAGGGGGAGACTTGCATTGCAGTGGTCTCCTATTTAGTTGTGCATCGAAAATCAAGAGAAGATTATTCCAATGGGGCACTTATATGGTGTAACAATGGACATTAAGGGTGCAAGTGCACTGGCTGAATTTGAAGTCATTCAGATAGTGGATGATAGTAACCCATACCTCACACTGCTAGGATTTGACTGGGCTATTGATATGAATAAGGTAATCAACTTGAAGAAGTAGAAGATGTCACTTGAGAAGAAGTTGCTCAAGGTTGTAGTGCCATTGGACCCTACAAAAGGAACATGTTATACTAAGCCTATGCATGAATATGTACAGAGTTAAAATGATCTCGATCAGATATACAAGATAACAACGTGAGATGAGAATAGGATCAATCCTACAACAAATGGATGAATTGCGTAGGACAGGGATAGTTCCTCAGATTCAGATAAAGAGCTTGAACACTAGCAGAATTGGTTGCATGAAGTATCTACGCTCTGCTACAATATGATGACCAAGTCGCTGAGGTGTGTTTCGATCGAGGTAAGTGTTGGAAATAATAATGAGAGGGGGGTGAATCAGTATTATCACATCAATAAAAAAATTTCATTTCCATATTCAGATTCATATATGCTACTTCCACAAATTTTTATGATTCAGTTAGTTAATCCTTAATGAGTGCATTAGAACATTATCAACCATATTAACAGTAAACAGGTACAGTAAAATAGAACAGATCATCACACATGAACACCGTGATATAAGGTGGAACGCAATGTGGGTGAAAACCACCTGCTGCAATACGTCTCTATCTTCTTTCAAATTAAAAACTTCTTTTTACAATTGTACTGGTGCAGTCCTTTACCAGTACGGAGGCTGCAACCTGCAGAGAGCTACAACCCTCTCTTGTTTGCCAGACTCTCCTGGAAGGGAGCTACAACCCCCTTAGCTCTTGCACTAGCCAAGATACTAGTACGTAGGTGCTGGCCTACAGAAGGCTACAACCTTCTCTTTTTTCTTTTTTTTTTTTCTGAGTAAAGTCTATTCTATTGATATTAAAAAACAAAAAGATATGTACAAAGAGGATTTAACCTCTGAGAGTGCCGTGGCCATCTCTCTGTCAAGAAAACTTTACAAAACTGATTGTTCCTTCTGCTCTGACGAATGATGAGCATAGCCTGTGGAACTAGAGCAGACCTAGATGAAGCTAGAAGTAAGCCTAACAGTACTGAAAAATTATACTAAAAGCCAGATTACAAAATAGAGCATGACTGATAACTGGGCCTTATAGCCAATGATAGCAAAATTCCTACCTCCGGTCGGCCGCAAGCTAGATATCTTCTTGCCCAACAACGTGACACTGAACCAAAAAACTGGAAAACCAAAACAAAGTGGCTACCTTGAATCTTCAAACGTTGTGCTGACACTTACTTGGGTTCACCAGGACCCTGTTCATTCTCCTTTTCTGGGGCGCGCTCCCAAGTGACCATCACTCCATCTTCGACCTCCATTAGATTTACTCCTGGAGGGAGCTTGAGATACAGAATATTAGCATAGGTGTTATCTGGCTCCGTTTCCATCATATTCTCCTAAGACGAGGCCTGCGGTGTTCTGGCCATACCTTGAGACTCCCCTTACATCCCCTCTAAAGGTGCATTAGTAATGTTTTCCTCCAGACGGCTCTGCAACGAATTGATCGATGGAGAGGGAGATTGTTCCTTTGAAGCTATCTCCGGGCTGACGAGTTCCTCCTCCTCTTCTGAGAAGATAATAGTTACCAGAGCAATGATAAGCGGTTTGTTCAACCGACTTTTGAATCTGAATTTGGCGGACTACACTGAGTTGTTTATTGAAGAACCAGACTCTTCAGAGGTCTATGAGGGTGGTGAGGCTATGGCTAGTGGAGAAATGCATCTAGGAGCAGGGCTGCCTCGTCCTCCCGATCCTCCCCTAAGACCCGAATTGCGCCCACATCTAGGAATTCCTATGAGACGAGGAGCCATGTGCACGTGCTTCTGCAGGATAAACAAGCTTGAAGACAGAGGGTGAAGAAACAAAGACTGAAAGCTAGCGAAAGGCCAGAGCGAGGACTAGGCAGAAGAAGGTAAGACACCAGTTCTTAGCCCACCAGTGATTAACTCAGCGACCCAACAGTGCTTATTTTCCGTTGTATGAATCCAGTCCCTCACCTAGATGCCTACAGCAGGATTGGAAACAAATGAAGAGCTCCTTTCGGGTCTGACAAGCCTAACACCAATTGTGGAGACAGAGTTGGATTTCTTTACACTTTCCTCCAACAACCGAGAGAAAGACCAGGGTGGTTTTGCCTGAGGGCGATACAGCTTCCCTCAAGAGAAAGACAACCAGAAATCGCCCCTGATACTATCCTTTAGCAGATACAAACAAGAAACTGCGACTTCCCCTGAGAACAGGCTCGCATCAGGCCACCATAAAAGAACCAGAGTGACAGCCATCTGAACCTGGCTTGTCAACCAAATATCCTCCGCCTGCGTACCTTGGGATTGCATCGACAATAAATAGCAATGAAGGCCTTTCACCTCACACTGGTATATAGCCTTAAGCTCGCCCTCATCCACCTGCCAGTTTCCGTCTACGCGTGGCTACATCTTAAATGTCATTAAACGCTAATGAAGTCACCCGCATCCGGGTGTGATTCTTCCTTTGCCTGCATATCTCTTGACAATATGGATTGAAAGGTGGAAAGTTCTGTCTCTGAGGCTATGCCATGTAGAGGCCCTTCAAAGAATTCCTTTCCCCTATCCACTCCTAAATTAGCAAGAAAGTCTGCCAGCTTATTCCCTTCTCTTCTGATATGCTTGAAGGATATAGCGTGATTACTTCTTAGCCATTGTTGAAGAAGCTCAAGTCGAGTAGCCATTCTCCAACTACTGCTCACCTTATGAACTGCTGAACCTTGTTGTAGATTTGAGGCTATATTGATGATGATTTGAGAGTCCCCTTCCACTATAAGAGGGATGAGCTGATGAGCCTGCGCTATATTAAGCCCTCTCCATAGTCCTTCCAGTTCTGCTGCATTATTTGTATTCCAACCAATTGAGCCAAAAAAGGTGACGAGAGGGTTACCCTGATGATTTCTTATTATTCCACCATATCCTGTACTTCCAGGATTCCCTTTCGACGCCCCATCAAAGTTGAGTTGGAATACATTGATGGGCAGAGGAGTCCAGCAGGTTGAGGACTCTTGATGCTTGGATGAGTTTTCTTTAGAAGAATTGTGACTTTGTAATTGTATCTGCCAGTTGCTCCATATAGCTTGTTCCTGTGTAGTAGAAGGAAAGTCCTCCAGGCACCAGCCTTTAATAGACAGAGTTTCTTGAATGTTTTGGTGCATCATTTTCCAAACCTGCTCCATTGTCGTTGCTTGATATTTAAATATCCACCGGTTTCTCTCCTTCCATAGATTCCACATCAGTAGTCCTGGTGTAATTTGCCAGAGATGGTTTACAATGCTGCTTTGATAAGGCTTTTGGGCCCAATTGCGCAAAGTGCTCTTGATGTCCCCCATCACTCTACCTTCCTTCCGACAACGGAATGTAACTTTTTCCCAGAGTTGTCTTCCTAGCGGGCAGGTTTGCATAAGGTGCAGAGCCGACTCCTCTTCCTGTTTGCAATTAGGGCATATTGATGGACCAGCAAAGTTCCTTTTTCTGAGATTGTCCCAGGTGAGAATTTTATTGTGTGACAGGAGCCATAGATAAGTAGAAACTTTCGGCCAGATGGGAGGATTCCATATTTTGTCCCATAATTTGTCTTTGATAGCTCTGTCTTTTATAATAATTTTGTAAGCCTCTTTAGTTGTGAAGGTACCCTTTTCTTCATATCCCCACCTTAGCGTATCCATGCCTGCCATTTTTAGAATTTTTCGTTTTTGAAGTTCTGCTGATAAAGAGAGTTGGATTTGCTCCGGACTGGTTGGTAAGATGTTTCTTGCTTCAAGCCACTCCCTGTGATCTTGTTCATTATGTAGTCTCCAGTATTGATTTACCTTATCCATCTGGTTTATATCTCAATCTGGGATGCCTTGTATTATACTTTTAAGGTTTGGGAGCTGCTGCCATGAGTCTTCCCAGAACCTAGCTGTAAGGCCATCTCTCACCTCCCAAAAACTATGCTTTTGAATTATCTCTCTGTGTTTAATGGATGAGTTCCATATTACCGAGCCTTTGCTAACTTCAGACATTCTGATTCGCTCCTCTAAGGGCAGGTTTCTAGCATATTTCGCTGTCCATAGGGTAGCCCAAGGTATGCCATGATTTGAGAGCCATTTCCACCATATTTTTGCTCCCATTATCATGTTGCTATGTTCTAGATCTCTTAATCCAATGCCTCCTGCGTTTTTAGGGAGACAGGCCTTCTCCCATTTGACCAAAGCCCATTTTCGATTTGGTCCCGAACTTCCCCAGAGGAAATTACGCTGCAGCTGTTTGATAGCTTTAAGCACCCATTTCGGTGCTGCCATGATAGAGAACAAGTATAGCGGCATGGATTGAAGAACTGCGTTGATGAGAACAATTCTACTAGCCATATTGAGGGCTTTATGGGTCCAAAGGAATAGTCTGGCCTCCAGTTTTTCTAACAGGTTGGTCCAAGAGGAATGCTTGAGAGCGGACGCAATTAAAGGAGCCCCTAAATATTTGGAAGGCAGAGACGGTATGGAGAAGCCTAAGATGCATGAAATAGCTCTTTGGGTCGTAGGCAACGTATTGAAAAAGAAGATCTGGGATTTAACTCTATTGATGAGGGCTCCTAAGGCCAAAGAGAAGTTGTTGAGAAGAGCATTAAAGGAGCGGGCTTCTTGAACAGAGGGATGACCGAATAACATGTTTTCATCAACAAATTACTGGTGAGAGACGGCAGGAGCTTGGTGGAAAGAAATACCTTTGAGATTGCGGGATAGGATAGTCAAGTTAATACTGTGTCCTAACCCTTCAGCCATAATGACAAATAGAAAGGGCGAAAGAGGATCCCCTTGTCTAATTCCCCTGGATGGACGGAAGGTGGAAGAGGGGATACCATTGATGAGGATAGAGAAGAATGTGGAGGAAATTAGATTGCTGATCCATCTGATCCAGGAAGGAGCAAAACCAAAAGCTTTGAGGATTGTTTGCATATATTCCCAACTAATGCTATTAAAAGCCTTGGATAAATCAATTTTGAGTAACATACCTGGGTTTTTTGACTGCTTGAGAGAATGTATTATTTCATGGGTTAAGATTATCCCATCCGTAATCTGTCTTCCCTCTACATATCCGGATTGTTCTGGTGAAATGATGAGGGGAAGCAGGGGCTTCAGCCATAAAGCTACAACCTTGGAAACGATCTTGTATATAATGTTGCACAAAGCTATTGGTCTGTACTTGTCTGGGGAATTTGATTCCTCTGCCTTGGGGATTAATGCAATAAATGTTGCATTCATACCCGGGTACATCCATATTATAGTGCGTGATTCTTCCACTACCTGCCAAACTTCCCATTTGATCAGCTCCTAGAAGTGCTGGAAAAAATTTGAAGTAAATCCATCTGGTCGAGGTGCCTTTCCTGCTTTTAGTAGATTCACCGCTGTTTCAACCTCCTGAAGACTTATAGGCTTGAGAAGAAGTGTGTTGTGGTCTTCAGTAATTAGTCGAGGTATATGTCTGATAATTTTTTCAATTGCCTCTTTTCTGTTGATATTAGGTTCTTGGTTCATTTTCTTGAAGTAATTGAGGAATTCTTGTTCTATTCCTTCATGTGTTTCAATTTTGGTGCCCTGTCCATTATTGACATAAGAGATTTGGTTGCTCATTCTTCTTTGGACTGTAGTTTTGTGAAAAAACTTCGTATTCTTCTCCCCTCCTTCAGCCATCTGACCCTTGATTTTTGCCTCCAGAGAATTTCCTCCTGTAGGTCTCGTTCTAGGAATTTTTTTTCCGTATCTTTCTCCTTCTGAGTTAGATCTTCCGACCATCCCTCAGAAATCATTCTTTGCTAAATTTCTTTCATTTCTTTATTGAGGATTTCCTTTGCTTTAAAAATGTTGCTGAAAGTGGTTTTATTCCAGCGTTTTATTTCCTCTTTGAGGTACTTCAGCTTCCTTTGAAATCTAGACATTTTTGTACCATCCGTTGGATTGATGTTTTTCCATGTCCCTCTGATAAATTCATAGAATTCCGGATGAGATAGCCAAAATGCTTCAAACCTAAAGGGACGTCTTGTGTTATTACCAGGCCTATTCCAATGCAGGGAAATGGGCCAATGATATGAACCTGAATACGGAAGGATGGAGGCGGTGATTTCTCCCCCTATATGTACCGCATTATCAGAAATTAAAAAATGATCCAGACGTGAGGCTATTTGCATTGGATCTGCCCTTTTATTGCTCCAGGTATAGAGGCCGTTGGTTGTGGGCAGGTCTATCAACCAATTATTTTGAATGAAGTCTTTTAATATTGAGCCATCCCTGTTTACTCTGCAACGTCCTCCTTTCTTTTCCTCCATTGACGCAATCATATTATAGTCTCCTCCTGAAACCCAGAGCAGGTATGTCCTATCTGCGTTTAGTTGCATTATCGCATCCAGGATTTCCGCCTTGTGATGAGTTTCTTGCGGGAAGTATACATCTGTGATATGGCCATAAATATTCATCCCAAGTAGGTGAAAGATGGCTTGAATGAAATGTTTGTTTGCATGTATGTTATCTAGGTGGATCCTTCTTGCATCCTAGAGCACTGCAAGTCCCCCTGAGGCTCCCTGAGCATCCACAGTCGTTACTAATCCTCCTAGCCATGCTTTAGCTACTATTTTTTCCAAAAATGTCGAATTGCATTTAGTCTCCTGCAAAAAAAGAATTGCTTGCTTTTCCTCCATTGACATATTTTTTAGAAGTCTTCCTTTCCTTGGGCAGCTAAGCCCTCTAATGTTCCATGATATCAACTTCATTGAGAAGGTTTGGGGTCAGTATTAAAATACTTGGTTAGTTTGGCATATTTGCCTGACTCAACCAAGACCTCTCCAATCTTGATGGTTCTTTCTAAGGTAGTTTTCCTTCCTCGCTTTTTACTGTCTTTGGTGATGAACTTCCCATCCCATTGACTGCCAATTTGAACCCCTAGAGAATATTGTTTTTGAGATTTGTTAAGGACTGCTACTAGATTATCCACTTGTTTATCAGGTATTTTATCGAAGTTACCTATTTTGCATGCTTATTCCAGACCCATAATGTCTAGTTCACCAATATCTATTGATTATGTATCTTCTTCCATAAAGTGCGGTTCTTGATAGCTTCCATCTGCTTCTTTCTCTTTGCCCATGCTAAGGTTTGTGTTGTCTATTTCCATGTCCAAGATGCTCCATGTTTTTGGGGCGGATTTGATCTTGTCGCTTCCTTGAACCGTCTCCTTTTCCCCTACTTCCGGTTGATTGCCTATTGTCGTTTCCTGCCTAGATCCTTCTTTATTGGTATGGGAGATTGTCGGGTCTTGCGAATCTACCTGGGCAAGGACCTCAAAACTGTTGCTTGTGGAGGGTTTTGAGGGATCCTCTAGTGATGTCTTAGGAGGCGCTGTGGATTTTCTGTTTCCTCTTCTTCGATTTGTCACTTAAGTGAATCCATCTGAAGACTGTTGTTCCTGGTTGGCTTGAGCTGTAGGTTTAATGTTTAAAGGACAATCTCTAAAGAGATGTCCTAACGCATGACATTTCCTACACCTAAAAGGAACATGCTCGTAATCAATTAATTGAATCCAATCTTGATCTTCATGAAAAAGACGTACCGTATCAGGCATAGGTTGTTTCAGATCCATATAAACGCAGATCTAGGCATAGGAGGCATGGGAGGTGTGCCTTATTGTCTTTATTTCTTCTGCTACCTTGACAAATTCACCTAAGACCACGCCAATGGCTTTTAGAGACTCCTCCTCCCAGTATTCCCATGGTAGCAAATACAATCGGATCCAGACCGGTGCCCAGCTCAGATCTTCCTTGTCCGGGTTGAAGCGGGCGACCCATTCTCTTAGAAAAAGTCCGGCCGAATTAAAGAAATAAGGCCCCCCATCAAAGACCCTGTTTCGGTCTTCCAAGAAGTTGAAGATTGCAGTAAAAAACCCTTTCGGCCCTAGAAGTAGGGTTATTTGTCCTTTTGGTCGCCATTTGACATTGATCCAGGTTCTTAAGGCTTTCTCGGTAGGCCAGAAACCAATAAATTTACCTATGAGAGCATGATCTCTCATATACTGAATCCGTGCATTAATGCGATGACTAGGTAGCTCCACTTTTGGCCTGTGGGTAGCTACTGGCTTGCATGTGGATGAGCTTACTTTTGGCTTGTCTTGCTGTTCTTGTTCATTCTTCTGCTGCTGCTTGTCCTCTATGTTTCCTTCCGTATATGCCGATTCCTCTTCCGAACTGCCAATGGGCCCTTGCTGGTTGTTGCTTCTTAGAGAGGTCGCCCTTCCAACCCCCTGAGGGGTACTCATTGAAACGCTCAGCTCAAGCCTGGGGCCCCAGCCTGCGCTCTGCCGCCGTCAAAAGTGGTTGTCTCTCTGCAGGGTTCCTGCCGTAGCAGGTCGCTGCGGAAACCCTAGCGTCTGATCATCGTCCCGTGATCGCCTTCCGTCCCGTTACAACCTTCCCTTTCTTCCAGGGACCATGTTTCATAAATTTTTCAGACTGGATCCATGAACATCAATCAATCATCAAGAATTTTTGCATCAAACAATCTCCTTTTCACCAATTAGCACTGAATCAAGTAGACACTTCTCTGACAGCTGTATCCAAATCACATTAACTGTAACCACACACCAAATCTAAACCCAGAACAAAAAATACTATCATTCAAGCTTAAAGATTAAGACCCATCAATAGAACTTGTCCTTCTCCTTGCGCTCAGGTTCCTTCTTTATTCAGATCCAGATCTGCACCATAACCCACTCACAGTATTCCAGATCTAGCACTTTATCAGATATTCAATAACAATTCAGATGATGCTTTGCCAAATGATCTCCTTCCCCTTTTATAGTCTTAGGCCTTTCACAATACCATGGTCCAAAACCATAATAACACAATACCATGAACCCAATACTTGGGATCAACACTTTTGTATGCAATACCACGGACCAAAACCATAGGATCAAAAAACTGTCAGACCAATACCATGAACCAACCATGAAAGTGCGTGAAAATTTCTCCTCATGAAATAAAGTTTTCCTCCACATAAAAGTGCGTGAAATTTTCTCCACATGAAATAAACTTTTCTCCACATAAAAGTGTGTGAAATTTTCTGCACATGAAATAAAAATTTTCTCCACATAAAAGTGCGTGAACTTTTTTTTCTACATGAAATAAACTTTTCTCTGCATAAAAGTGCGTGAACTTTTTCTCCACATGAAATAAACTTTTTTCCGCATAAAAGTGCGTGAAATTTTCTCCACATGAAATAAACTTTTCTCCGCATAAAAGTGTGTGAACTTTTTACATGAAATAAACTTTTCTCCGCATAAAAGTGTGTGACCTTTTCTTTACATGAAATAAACTTTTATCTTCATGAAAGTGCATGAACTTTGCTGCACTATAATTTATCATCTGAGATGAGTGGGTTTCCATCAAGTACAACATATGTATCATAATTACAACAATCTCCCCCTTTGGACTTGATGGTAACAACAACCAATCACTCTCCCCCTTTGACATCAAGGGCAAAGGGAAAACCAAGATAATCTCTTTCCTAGAGAAACATTTTGTTACCCATACTCCCCCTAAGTACCTGCTGAAATCTCTGCTCTGCTGAAGTGTGTTGTTCATGCTCCCCCTGACTATAAGCAATCTCATTCAGATCAGCAACCTTGATTTCCTTCTATTCTTTCTCTGCCTTCGTTCCACCTGAAACCAACAACATCTGTGAACTAGAACCAAAAGCTTCTAAGATAATGCCAACAATGCATCATTAGAAGTTTATCTGCTCCCCCTGAACCTGTGCCAGATGGTCTCTGTCAGACCCATATCAGACTATCTTCAACTAGAGCCTGTCCCTACTTATATCCATCAAGCCTCCATATACACGACTATCTCTGACAAACCGATGTATGTACGCGGATCCTCCTCAAGAAACTCGCGCACACCCATTTTTCTCTAAAATAGACAAGTTTTAACAGCAAGATGATGCATCAACTACTCCCAGCTTTTGCCTGAGGAATTCATAGGTCTCCCTGGGCAAAGGTTTGGTGAGAATATCAACAACTTGCTCCTTAGAAGGAACATACTCCAACTTGACCTTTTGTTCAATCACCTGTTCCCTGAGAAAGTGATACTTGATCGGTATGTGCTTTGTCTTTGCATGCATGACTGGTTCTTTGAAATGCTGATTGCACTTGTATTATCACATAAGATGGAGATAGGTGGTGTACAAGTGATTTGAAAGTCTTGCAAGGTCTGCATCATCCAAAGGAGTTGAGTGCAGCAAGATGCAGCAACTACATATTTCGCTTCAGCTGTAGATAAAGCAATCGAACTCTATTTCTTGTTGAACCAAGATACTAATCTGGAACCCATAAAGAATGCACCACCACTTGTGATCTTTCTGTCATCCATGCTTCCAGCCCAATCTGCATCTGTATAAGGATGAAGAGTGAGATCTGTATCTCTAGGATACCATAAGCCATAGTTTTGAGTTCCTTGAAGATACTTGAAAATTCTCTTTACTGCCTGAAGATGAGTTTCCTTAGGATTTTCCTGAAATTTTCCAACTATTCCCACTGCATGCAGGATGTCTAGTCGTGTACCTGTCAAATAAAGTAGAATTCCAATCATGGATCTATAGGTTGGCTGATGCACTGTTGCTGATTCATCATTTGCACTGAGACTGCATCCTGTAACCATAGGAGTACATACTGGTTTTGAATATTCCATGCCATCTTCAGAATCTACTTGAGGTACTTGGTTTGAGACAAGAAGATACTGCCTTCATTTTGTTGGATTTGCAATCCAAGAAAGTATGTCAGTTCTCCAAGCAAAGACATTTCAAATTCTTTCTTCATAACCATGGCAAAGCTTTGAATCATAGCTTCTTCATTGCTGCCAAAGATAATATCATCTACATACACAACAAGTATTAGCAATTTGTCATTTTCAATTTTTATATAGAGATTGCTATCTGCTGATCCTTTTGGAAATCCTTGTTGATGAAGATATTTTTCCAAACGATAGTACCAAGCCCTTGGAGCCTGTTTAAGACCATAGAGAGCCTTTTTTAATCTGCATACGATATTTGGATCATTCCCAAGAATGAACCCATCTGGTTTCTCTATGTACACTTCTTCTTCTAAGTCTCCATTCAGAAAAGTTGATTTCACGTCCATTTTAAATACTTTGAACTTCTGAAAGCTTGAGAGAGCAAGGAACATTCGGATGGCCTCAAGTCTAGCAACAGGAGCAAAAGTTTCTTCAAAGTCTATTCCTTCTTGTTGAGCATACCCCTTACAAACAAGTCTGGCCTTGTTTCTAATAACTTCCCCATTTTCATTCAACTTGTTCTTGAAGATCCATTTTGTCCCTATGACATTCTTATCTTTTGGTCTAGGAACCAACTCCCAAGTGTTATTCTTTTCGATCTGCTCAAGTTCTTCATCCATTTCCTTGACCCAACATTAATCTTTGCATGCCTCTCTTACATTTTGCAGTTTAGTGGACGAAAGTAATGCCAAATATCTTGAAGCTTCTGCAATTGTTCTTATTGTTTGTATTCCTGCCTCTTTTTGCCCCAAAATTTGAGATTTTAGATGATTCTTCTGAACGTACCTGGATGGAGTCTTTCCTTCTATCCTTATTTGTTCTTCAGGCTCATCATGGGTTTATTCTTCATAAGTTTCTTCTTCATCATGAATCTGATTTTATGTTGATGGATAGTCCTCATCATCTTCAAAATCTTCAGATATTGCCTGCCTAGGAGTGTTTTCTTCTTCATCAACCACTACATCAATACTTTCAACAATTTTTCCAAGCCTTTTATTATAACACTTATATGATTTGTTGTGGGGAGAGTAACCAAGGAGAATGCCTTCATCTACTCTAGGTTCAAACTTGCCAAGATGTTCATCAGTATCTTTGATATAGCATTTGCTTCCAAAAATTTTGAAATATTTTACTAAAGGAGTCTTACCATACCAGAGCTCATGAGGGGTTTGAGTGTTGTTCACTCAGACATTTGTTTTGTTGAGAATAATAACCGCAGCATATGCAGCTTCACCCCAGAAGGTTGCGGGAGTTCCAGACTCATCAAGCATAGCACGAGCCATTTGTTGGATTGTTCTGTTCATCCTTTCCACCACTCCATTTTGCTGAGGAGTCCTAGCTGTAGAGAATTCCCTTCTTATTCCATGTTCTTCACAGAAATAGAAAAATTCATTTGAGGTAAACTCCCCACCTCTGTCGGACCTTAGGCACTTAATTTTGTAATTTGATTCATTTTCAACCAAGGCTTTGAAAGATTGGAATTTTTTGAATTCTTCGTCCTTGTGCTTCATATGTCCTAACCAAACCATCCTGGAGAAATCGTCAATGAATAATATAAATTATTCTTCTCCTCGAGGAGACCTTGTCCTAAATGGACCACATACATCTGTATGGACTAGCTCAAGAGGCCTGTTGGTTGATCCTTCCTTCTCAGGGAAGTTAGTTCTGGCTTGCTTTCGAAACTGACATGATTTACATATGGTGTTGTCTGGAATTGTGATATCTGGAAGACCATGAACAACCTGGTATTTGCATGCTTTCCTTATTTGTGAAAAGCTTAGATGCCCCAACCTCCAGTGCCATAATCAGTGTTCATCATTCTTGCTCAAATAACATTGTTGTTCTCCTTCTTCAAATATGTATAGATTATTTGGAGTTCTTCTGCATTTGATTACTGTTCTTCCTGTATCAAGATCACGAACACTACACCCATCTGATCAGAATATTACCTCAGTTCCATTATTGCACATCTGACTGACACTCAATAGATTATGCTTCAAGCCATCAACATACAAAACATTTCCAGCTTTGACCTTTTCTTTCAACTGAGCAATGCCTTTTCCTTTTATGGCTGCAGGGGTATCAGTTCCAAAAGAAACTTTCTTTCCCTTTTCTAAAGCAGTATATGATTCAAGTTTTTCTTTATCACCTGTCATATGCTTCGAACATTCGTTGTCGATGTACCATTGATTTTCCTGTCCTTCTATATATAAAGCTATCCCACATCTTTCTAGTTGCGGTTCCTTCATTCTCCATGTTTTGGAACTTGAGGTTTGTTCCTTCTGAGTTGTCTTCCAAAACCTACTCCTGCATTCAAAATCTTCATGACCAAAATTATTACAAATGGAACATTCAATTTCATTTTCAAGGGCGGAAAAGTTGTTATAGGTCCTCTTCGTGATTGCAGGCATACTTTTTTGTTTTTGAGCTTCTCTATTCATGATTGTCTTATAGGCAACACATTGAGCTGCTTTGAGACCAAATTTATGGCAAGAGAAACATTGGCCATTGAAGAAATTCCTACGATTATCATCCAACCGATTGTAGTTTCTACTGACATCCATTCTTGAAGATAATTGGGAAGATTTTACTTGTGGCTGGTTGTAGCTTCTATTTGTCCTTAAGGTAGCATGCCCCCGATTTTCTTGATAGTCTTTGTTTGTTCTTGAGTAAGACTATCCTTGATTTACCTGATGATTTATATTAGGCCTTTGCTCACTCCTTCTTGCTGCATCAAGATAACTTTTGGAGGTGGAAGCTTGAGATGCTTCTCCATTATACCCCAGACCTGTCTTGATTAGAGGGGAACGCTACACATTGATAATCTCATCCAGAGTTTGAGATCCTTTAACAAATTTGAGATTAAGGGCCTTTGTTTTCTCAATTTCTTTTCTAAGGCCAAAAATTTCACATTCTAAGTTCTCAAGAGATTTTTCCTTTTCATCAAGTTGACATTGCAGAGTATCAATGATCACATTCCTTTCTTCTAAACATGTTTTGAGTCTAGAAATCTCTTCATAAAAGCCATCTACATCTATAGCATCCATGTAATCATCACCTTCAAAGGCCATTAAAAGTTTATAGTGATTACCTCATTCATCTTCATCGCTATTTGATAGTCCATCACTATCTTCATGAGTGTAATAGCTTTTCTTATTTGCATTCTGTTTCTTGTTCTATCTAACAGGTTCCTTCCCCTTGTCAATCTTATCCTTATGAGGACATTTGGCAGCATAGTGACCTACTCTTCCACAAGCAAAACATTTGAAAGGTAACTTACCTATGAATCTTCCAGTACCCCGTTGAAGATTTCTGACAAAATTTGATTCTTCTTCTTCTTATGACACATGTCCTGACTCATAGTACTCTCCTTTGCCGGAAGCCTTGAAGGCAGCTACTCTCTTGTCTGATGGACCTCCTTTCCTCATTTCATAAGCAGTTAGAATTCCGTGCAGCTGTGACATTTTAAGGTTTTGTAGATTCTCCTTTTCTTCTATAGCAGAAACTTTAGATTCAAATCTAGAGGAAAAAGATCTTAGGAATTTTTCAACCACAACAGCCTCTTTTATTTCTTCACCCAAATTTTTCATACAATTAACAATCTCATCTACACGAAGAAAATAGTTAGCCACACTTTCATCATTGTACATTCTGAGATTTTCATACTGAATTCTAAGGGTTTGAATTTTTG
>APFE030949152.1:92201-109319 GCA_000404065.3 Pinus taeda | reverse complement strand
AATAGGTGCAGTAAAATAGAACAGATCATCACACATAAGCCACACACATGAACACCATGATATAAGGTGGAAACCCAATGTGGGTGAAAACCACTTGCTACAATATGTCTCTATCTTCTTTCAATTAGAACCTTCTTTTTACAATTGTACTGGTTCAGTCCTTTACCAGTATGTAGGCTGCAACCTGTAGAGAGCTACAACCCTCTCTCATTTTCCAGACTCTCTTGGAAGGGAGCTACAACCCCCTTAGCTCTTGCACTAGCCAAGATACTAGTACGTAGGTGCTGGCCTATAGAAGGCTACAACCTTCTCTTTCTTCTAGGGACCACATTTCATAAATTTTTCAGACTAGATCCATGAACATCAATCAATCATCAAGAATTTCTGCATCAAACAATCTCCTTTTCACCAATTATCACTGAATCAAGTAGAAACTTCTCTGACAGCTGTATCCAAATCACAGTAACTGTAACCACACACCAAATCTAAACCCAAAACAAAAAATACTATCATTCAAGCTTAAATATTAAGACCCACCAGTAGAACTTATCCTTCTCCTTGCGCTCAGGTTCCTTCTTTATTCAGATCCAGATCTGCACCATAACCCAATCACAGTATTCCAGATCTAGCACTTTATCAGATATTCAATAACAATTCAGATGATTCTTTGCCAAATGATCTCCCTCCCCTTTTATAGTATTAGGCCTTTCACAATACCATGGTCCAAAACCATAATACCACAATACCATGAATCCAATACTTGGGATCAACGCTTTTGGATGCAATACCATGGACCAAAACCATAGGATCAAAAAACTGTCGGACCAATACCATGAACCAACCATGAAAGTGTGTGAACTTTTCTCCTCATGAAATAAACTTTTTCTCCACATAAAAGTGCGTGAAATTTTCTCCACGTGAAATAAACTTTTTCTCGACATAAAAGTGCGTGAACTTTTTTTTTCTACATGAAATAAACTTTTCTCCGCATAAAAGTGTGTGAACTTCTTCTCCAAATGAAATAAACTTTTCTCCGCATAAAAGTGTGTGAGCTTTTCTCCACATGAAATACACTTTTCTCCACATAAAAGTGCGTGAACGTTTTACATGAAATAAAATTTTCTCCGCATAAAAGTGTGTGAACTTTTCTCTACATGAAATAAACTTTTATCTTCATGAAAGTGCGTGAAATTTGCTGCACTATAATTTATCATCTCAGATGAGTGGGTTGCCATCAAGTACAACATATGTATCATAATGCCAACAATAACAAATATTCTGCATTATGATGGTTTGATTGGAATGGAACTATTTTAGATGAATTTGAAAGGGAAGTACCAAAAGAGCATCGATTCGAGGCATTGGAGTTGGCATTGCGCGCTATGCCTACTCTATGGTGGGGTACGCACAAAGAAATCTTTGTAAGATGGAGAGAATACAAAATAATTATGAAGTTAAGGTTTGACTATGCTAATAATCAAATGACAGAGAAATATAGTAGGAGGGATGATCTGCGCAATCGTTTAGCATGATAGAACAGGCCTGCAAAACAGTGCCAGAATTACAAATATCGGAGGATGCTGAAGCCTCAGCGAAAGTAAGGAAATTGGTTGTTGCAATACATGCATCGAAGGATGAAGTTAGTAGGGTTACTTTTGACTTCCAAATGAAGATATCAAAGCTAGAGTTGAAGTTGCAGCCAACAAATCCGTTATATGTTCGGGAGCAACGTGGAGCATCAATAAAGGATGGTATGAACACATTATTTACCACAGTCACAGAGTGCACAATGATGTTTGATGTAGCTATGGAGCTATGGAAAAATCTATAGGAGGACCCGAACCTGTAGAAGTTGAACACAAATGTCTGAGAGACACAATGAAAGTATTATGAGGTCCAAGCGACTGGGCACAATTTGGCATCAGCGCAATGCCTCCTAAAGTTATAGGAGGGAAAGTAGATGCAAGCACATGTAGAAGAATTGCAGAGGAAAGAGGCCCTTCAAAAGGCCAGATTATAGTCATGGCTAGAGGAATCTTGTCATCTTACTCTGTAACTTCAGGAAAAGATCAAGGTGCTACAGTAGACACAGAGGAAAATGCAGTGAACACTAAATGGCCCAACAACAGAAAAACTGGTTGAAGAAGTGCAACATGCTGTGGCGGAGATCACTGCTGAAGTTGCAATGTTGTAGTTTGATCTAGGTGGTCTTCATGGAAATATCGAGGTGCTATCTGAGTGACTGAAGGGCGGGTCGCGATCTTTTTGTGGGGGGGCTATTGGGATAGGGTCTGTAGGGTCAATTTTGGGGCTAGTTAACCCAAATTTTGTATAAGTTTTTGTAAAAGATGTAATGTCATAGCGAAATTTGGATGCAGAGCGCATACATTTATAGGAGTCAAAGGGGCCTCAGCCCCTTGTTTGAATAGGTAGATAAAGTCGGCTTTGAGACTCACCCATGGTTTGTGGACCATGGTATTGTATTGAGAATGTTATATATTCGAGTCATAATAAGTCTAGAAGAGGTAACTTAGAACTAAGAAGAAGCAAGGTGAAGATAGAGACTGTTTTGGGTGAGTGCTAAGGCAGGAAGTCTCTACTTCCTGCACTTAGGTGAGAAAAGAGAAGGATCCTGCAACTGAGTGCGAAGGAGGCCTTGGTAAGTTTGTAGCTGAGTGTGAGGAAACCTACATCTGAGTGTGCAGGGTAGAGGAGTCTGTAATCTAAACATTGGAGATGAATAAAGACTAATTTTGAAGAATTATCATGCATCTGAGTATTATTGTTAAGTTGGCTTATGTTATATTCTATCACTCAATAATATGTTTTCATGAAATAATGTATGAATGTTGCATGAAAGTACAAATTTTTTCTTATTTATGGATGTTTTAAGTAGTTATCTAGTTTTGTGAAGATAAGAGTTGTTTCTGTTATGTTTTCTAATGACTTGGATAGATCTGCGCGAACTCAGATCTAGGTTAATTATTGATGCACAAAAGTGGATAAATTATCTATTTAAGGTTTGCAAATATTTATCTTAGACCTTTGAGAAGGTATAGAAGCCATTTTATCCTAGTTATAGTAACGAGCCCTAGAAGGACACCGATTTACATAAACGCATATCTAAACTATTAGAGCTTGAGAACCACTTATCACATGTCCCTGGATGCAGAAACCTAGTTCTAGCATCCCATAATACTGCTTTGGGTGAGACTCTAGCTTGTGCTATGAAGGTTGTTGCTGAAAGGTCTAGCAATTAGGGTTTGATTGGTTGGCGCGAACAACTCTAAACCTAGGTCAAGACCTCTTAAGCCAACAATTAGGCTCCCACAGGGTGATGAAATTGGCCTGATGTGCCCTTTCTACAATAGTTCCTAAATTTTACTCTTAATTTCATTGTTTTGTAGAAAAGAGTGTCGATAGATCTGTTCATTGGGTAGTGGCGCACACAAGGTAAGATCGATGAAGTGGTTGACTTGATAGTGCATGGGTACCCCTGTGGGGGAGGTGAAGATGTCCATGTACTCTTCCATGACCTTGTCCATCTATTACTTCTGTGTGAAGGATCCATGTCTGGAGGATATGGATGTGGACATAGTCTTCTTCTTGCTCTGAGGAAGAATCATAAGGAGGAAAAATTTCCTAGTTTGTGGAATGATATTACTGCATTTCTTCGTGGAGATCAAAGAGATGACAATAGGTGGTGATACCTCTGGTATCATGTACAACTTATTTCTCAAATAAATAATGATAGTGTGAGGCCTAGACTCATACACAACATGATGCTTCCATAAGTATGGTTGGCCTAATAATACATCAAAAAAATCAAGAGGAGCAACATCACATGGCACCTCATTTGTGAAGGTCTTGATGTTGTAGGGAAGGTGAGACTACTGGGTGACATGGAGCTCTCCACCTTAGTGAAGCTACTTGACGATGTATGAATGTGGGTGTGGTGTGGTTTGTAGGCTCAACTGCTTCATGACCTTTGTTGAAATGAAGTTCTTTTGGTTTCCATTGATGACAATGAACTACAGTGGAGAACCGTTCACGCACTTTTGTGAGTGGAAGAGACACTCCCCCTCCTCTAGATCTTTGGGCTCATTCTTCTCTATATTGGTGGTGGCTATGGCACTAGGCTTCTCATCAATAATTTGCTTCCCTTTTTCATCCCCCTTATTAGTTTCTAAATCAGAGTCGAAACATGCATCTAATTGAAAATCCTTCAGCTCTGCCACTAGTGACTACTTTGGTTGACACTCACTTGTGTTATGAGTGGGGCTCTTATGGAACTCACACCATTTCCCTGTGCCCTTGTTTTTCCTCATGGTGTTCTTGTTTTCTTGTGACATAGAGGGTTGTCATGGGTCTCCCTACCATGGATTTGTCCTTTGTTGTCTAGTTTGGGGGTGTCTCTCCCTTGCTTCAGATTCATAGATCCAATGTCTCGCTTATTCTGTTTAAATTTCTACTCTATCTTGATAGTGTATTGATAGGTGGTGACAAGTGAGGAGAGGTCCAGGAAATTCATCTCATCCTAGATATACTTGTATAGATAGCCATAGTACTTGAGTACCAAATGCTACTCAGAATCCTTGATACCCAACTTTTTTTTAAGGGTATGAAAAATATTTGTGAACTTCAACACATCGTGGTCCCTTGCCTACCATAACATGGTCCACATTATGTATTTCTCTTCATAGCTCCCAACAGGTAATATTGTTCCTTGATGGCATCTCAGAAATCATTCCAAGTGGGTGAGGGTGAAAATAGTGAGGTTTCCCTCTTGTCCTTTTGTACACATTAGGTTTCCCACTAGTCCTTGACATGGGGGGCAAATTTCAGGAGTGAAAAAGTAATATTTTCCTGGTTGGAAAATTCATGAAGCGAAAATATCCCTCCAACAAATTTAACCATCTATCTACGACATTTGCAACTATTTGGCCTTCAAAAATGGGAATTTAAAAATTTTTCATGCTCCCTCCTCTTTATTTTCTTCCACCATGAGAGGCGATTAGGGTTTGCGAGGATGGTCTTGCAAGGGTTCAACCAGTTTGAGCCCTAACTCCTTATACCCTGACCTTGTTTAGGAAATGCAAAGAAAAATGGAGACAGAGAAGACCACTCTAATACCACTGATCTGAAATTATTTAGGAATGCAACAACATACAAATATAAACATAAAGATAGAGATGCAGTAGAAAATATACTTCATTTCATTAATATCAAAGAATGAAATATGATTACATGCAAAATGGAAATAAACTAGCTTGGGTGATGGTACCTTACTCTGAGAAGAGATGTGGTGGCTACATGCCTCTTAACTGTGTTACAATGAGTCTTGGTGGCCTTTTTATCATTAAGAAACAATGAGAAACACTAAATATAAAAAACCTAACCTTAGGAGATGAAGTGCCAAATTCTTATAGGTCCCATTGGGATAAGTTGGAATGTCAACTTCCCGGGGTTTTAACTCTGGCATACGATCTCTGTTTGGCTACCATAATACCTCGTTTCAAATATCTTGAATAGGAGTCTAAAAAAATCTAAATAGGAAATATAACACCTTTTCAGTTTCTCTGCTTTACCTAAAAGCATATTTTACTCCCTCAAAACGGCTCTCAAAGTTTAGGTCCCAAAAACTACCAAAAATAGTAAGTTATGCTACAATTAAGGAAACTAAAAAGAAACAATGATGGGGGTCCAAGTGGAATTGGTGGGTGGCCATCAATACCCCCCTACCTGGATCAATCCTCCCACCTTAGGAAGAAATGGTCCCCATTGCATTTAATGCCTCCATGAGATGGGGAAACTTCTATTAAACTTGGTCCCTGCTGAGCCACTTGCCTTGGTGGAGGAGTTGGCTAGCTTTGACAACCTGGTATAATTGGATTGTATGCTAGTGAATGTTATTGATCTACGTGTCCATGATTTGATTAGTTATGGTCTGTTCCATGTTGTCTGGGTTTAGCTCTGTTGGTGTGAGCTATCTTGCAATGTCTGATGTGTTAAGTAATGGTGGAAAGTATGGATGAAGGTGATCCACATTGAAAACTGGGTGCATACCAAGGAATGGGGAAATGTTGAGCTCAAAAGCATTATCTCACACAACCTTAGTGATGATGTAAAGCCCATATCGTAGTGGCAAAGCTTGTGGTGGGCCCTAGTGAGATGCTCCTTCTACAAATGTAACCAAAAATTGTTGCCACCTCGAACTTGTGTGGCACCAAATTATGATCATGACGCTGCTTGTACTTGGAATTAGATCTTTCCAATATGTCATGGACCTATTGGTGGATGTGATGAATGTGCTCAATGATGGCTTTAGTCCTATTATCTTCAGCTTAGACATGAGCCAAATCTACCTAAGTAGCTAAAAATGGTATGGCCACACCAATGGGACATAGTGGTTGGAATCCCAATCCCATCTAAAAGGATTTGTGTCTAGTTGAGTTATGGACAACTCTATTGTAACTGGGGTGGACATAGGAGAGATTTTCATCCCATGTGTGTGGATTCTTCAAGTTTTACATGCATAGAATGTGCATGATCATCCTATTGACTACCTTTACTTGGCCATTAGTTTGGGGGTGAAAGGCCATGGACTTAGTGAACTTGGTATCTAGCATCGACCAGAGGCTTGAACAAAATGTACTCAATAACATGTTGTCCTGATAATGGATTGTGGGATCTAAAAGTATACCAAAACTTGGTCAAAAAATATATTAGTCATGGATTTTGTTGTGGTTTCTTCATCTCTCTGTAAAATGTTGGTGGCTTTCCTTTCTTAAACCCAGCCTGAAAATATCCCCCCTCACTCCTCCTATAAGGATGATAATGGTGATGATCATGATGGCTATCTGAATCACAACTAGAATCCTACTTGTGTTTTTTCCCTCTCCTATTTAGAATGTCCATCAACCTTCCATCTCTCACTCCGTCAGATCTATCCGACATGTGACCACCATATGATCAACTACCGTATGCCCCTTTATTTCTATCCTCCTTCTCATATATAATCAGGCATGGTCCTTGTCGCTACAAACCTGACGAACTCTGAATTATTATTGCATTTACCTCGTCTTGTTTCTCCTATGCCTGTGTGATTCTGTCATTATTTGCCTTACAACTCCTTATTTCTCCCTTTAAGCTTATAAGTGTAACTGCCAAATCAGAAGGATTCCCAACACCATACTGCTCTTCAGAGTCATAGGGAGAATATTTATAGTCAAGCATCTTGCTATCCATTTGATATTTCTTCCTTCAAGGTGTATCATGTCTACTAAACCAAATCAAAATAAACCAATGTACCTTAGAATAGCTTGGGGAGGATACCTCGTCTTTAAGATCAACAAATCAGTGTGATACATGTATAACATAATCAAGAAATCATACAAAAACATAAAACATAAGCATACGACAATGCAACCGCCATTCTAGCTAGGGTCTAGTCATCAATGCATGACAACAACAACACACACCACGACCTCATGCATGAAAAAAACCACTGTTGCATCAGTATACACTTGACCACATGCAAACATGAACATGCATAAGTGAAGCATAACAATCCATACATATGCATAAACACATATGACCAATAATGAATGAAAAATACTTGAAATCAAACCTGCAAGAATGATATATGCAACCAAGCATACAAGAATGTAAGAAAACATACTGCAATAATACATGTAAGTGACATAAATCAACACGTAACAAGTTATACACTCACAGCGATGCATTCGATAATCACACCTCAAATTTCACGTGACGACATCACTACAACCATGAAAAACATCATGAAAATGCAGCATGCACATGGAATGCAAGGGTGAGAGACACACATGCAACTGACATGCATGCATGATCAACACATAACTCATTTAGTTCAAGGGGTGAAAAATGTTCTGATACCACTCTGTAACACCCTCCTCTCACATATACCCAAGCAACCATCCAACTAGGGTAAACATGTGGCGAGAGGCCACTATGATATCATTCAACCTCCTAAGTCACGTTAAGGAAATGGAACACACCATAAAGACATTAATTATCAAATACATGATCCTCAGTAACCAATCAAATACTTTAGAAAACTTGCCTTAGGGTCCCACTGATATTTTGGTCAACTTAAGGCTTAGTCCCTCCCATGCTATAGGCATGAGTGCAACCAGCAACCCAAAGTCACTCCCATAGGCTTTCCTACCAGCGATCAGAGACCAAAATCGTTAGTGCTATGCCAACAAATCCACGATGTGAGCCACTTTTGTAGGCCTAGAGCCTAGGTCACTACCCATAATTGAACCCTCTCTTCATATCAATAAAATAACATGGAAATGAAAGTACTAAATAAAATACTTGTTTAAGACCTTGGATGGACCCCTACTAGCCATGACATGCATTTCATCAAACATATTGCAAATGTGTAATCTACACGTGTAATTAACAATTCTGAGCATAGGGGTATCATACTTAGATGAGAATCTCTAAGAACCATTGATCCCTCAATGCATCAACTACAATTCCATCCATCAGCTCATAGATATATTGATCATTCAATTACAAGTAAAAACATGAGGAAAGCCATACATCGTTGCTGTCATAAAGCACATACCTAACCAACATAATAGGGACAAAAATAATTATGAAAGTACAACCATATAAAGAACATACAATCCATCAAAATACTCATATAAATACAGGGAGGAAAAACCTTTCATTGATGATGCAAAATCCAAACCCAAGATGGGACTTCCACGTTCCACTCAACCGTAGAATGGGTGAGCCAAATATCTCTTCAGCCATTCACCTTTGTACCATATTCTAAGCATGAATGTGGGATTTCATAGAACACATCAATCAAAACTCGTCCATGCCTTCCAGAGGCCATCCACCTCAACCTATCAAACAATGATTCCACCTCACGGTCGGACATCACAAAACTACCATCTAATCGGTCTCTATCCCAACCATCCAGGGCTCCAGAGAATTTGTTGCAACTAAGGCTCAAAGACTAATAATTCAACCCACAACTGTTGTTAGGCTCCAGAGCATTTGTCCAACCAAGGCTTCAGGACTAGTATCTCAACCCACTAAGGGCTTCAGAGCATTTTTCCAACCAAGGTTACGAGAATAGTAACTCAACCGAAGATGTTATATGGCTCCAGAGCATTTGTCTAACCAAGGCTCCAGGAACTAGTAACTCAACCCAAGCTAAGGAAACATGAGAACCAATAAAAAACAAACATTGAAAGTAAACCCACAATCACCATGGTTATCCAAGAAAGGGTAAGTCTAGACAATCCACTGTCAATCTAGGGAATCCTCCATGGCAATGATAAATCATAGCCAAGAACCCCATGTGTGTACCATGCATGCCAAAACTAGTGAAGGAAGCATACACACAACTTAGTACCTACAAGAAAATCTGATGTAGCTGTTGATCCCAATCCTCTTGCACTTTTCTACTCTTCCTTTTCCTTCTTACTTCAAAAATCCAAGTATGCCATGCCCTCCAAGAGTGCTCCAAGAAAAAGCTAATTCTCTAAGAGTATGAAAGAGAGAGAGTGTAAAAGAGAGCTCCAACACTGGATTGACAAAAGGTTACCAACTGATCCTCAAAATCCCTTTTATGAATGAGGCCTCAATTTTCTTCATTTTCCATTATTTTCCTTCATTTTCCTCCTCACATGCAACATGTGACCTTTCAACTCCCTTTTCTCATAATTTCCATTATTTTCATAAATAATTGTGCCAAAAATGCCATTTTGACTTTCCAAAGCCTTAGCCATTGGCTTTTCCAATTCCCTTAGCCATAAACAATCACAAGTCATCCCCATCACTAGGATTTTTCTCAACATTCAGCTTGTAATAAGTGTCCCATCATCCGTGGTTATTATTTTGCCATTATTTACTTTTATTACATGGAATTTTCACTAGGGTTGTTACAAATACCTTGTATTTGAAGGGGATATTATCATAATCCACTTCTCATATATGGGTCCAATTATTTAAATTATGGGAAATAGCTGCCATAATACCCTTATCTAGGTCAACTTTTACACATATTTGTGCACACAAGGAAAGCCCCTCATGAGGTTTCGCTCGATCGATATGTTTTCTAAGTGTGCTGTTGATATTTTTGAATGTTGTGTGATTCCAACAGTGAGTGGTGAGAATGGCAGATTCGCCCACATGGGAACCACTAATGTGACATCACTTTTAGGGTTAAAATATGGGCTCCATCTATACAAGTATAACCCTTGCGCTCCAATGAAATATAGGCCCCTTTTGAAGATAATATCTCAATCTTGTTTAAGCTCAAAGATATAGGCAAAGAACCTTTTACTTCCTAAGGTTGTAGAAATTGAGCCCTTCAACATAGGTTTCTAGTTTTTTCACCCCATAGCTTAACCGATCAAGGGGAGAGACCAAATCCCCGTGAATTGGACAACCAAATCCCTTCCTGCAAATTGCAAAGTGGTGGATCTATATTGAGTCATGTAGACATCTACCATCAAGATCTCCTCTAGTTTGTTGACGAATCTTAAGGGCTTGACCTTTAATTATCTTGTCCCATTTTCCAGCAAAGAGTTAAATGAGACAATGTAAGTTTTTTGGGGCGGGCGGATGGGTGGGGACCCCCCGTATCTAGCCATTGGGATGCAATAGGCATAGATCAACAATCATCAGGATGCATGAATAACGTTGTAGAGATGGCAGGGCATCGCAGAGGGGGAAGAGTGCTACAAAGAAATTATGATTAAACAATAATTAATGAATATATTAACATTGTATTTTTTTCTATTTAAAACATATTTATAACGTAATATTATCACAATTAAAATGATGATTATAATGATGATTAATATATATTGAGATTACATTTGGTTTATTAAAGTTGTAAAAGGTAGGGGACTACTTGGAGTTCTTTATGATTGTATTGATGTGTTTGAATAACATTGATAAAAGTGGTCTAAAATCATCATAATATTGACGAATTACAAGGTTAGGAAGGATCGTATTGTGACAAATCTTTTAAAATTGTGAGCTAATTTTTATATACACAAAACATTTTAAGGAAAAGTGTATTTCATCTTCAACCCTCTTAGTGCCACAAAGATGATACATTCTTTTAACTCATAACAAATTCTGTCAATTTGTAGCACTTTAAAAATTATCCAATGCCTAATTTCGATATGAAGGTTGTGAGAATTTGTTTTTATTTTAGCAATGTTGAATTTTTTCTTTACACTAGTCAAAGAGAGATATTTTGAATCTTATGGATTATGGTTGACTAACTTTTTATATATCTTGTTTTTCTTTTATCTTCTAATTATTTATCACACCATAAATTATCCTTAAATTTAAATATAACAATATTTTTAATATTATCATTATTTTCCAAAATGATCCTACCTTTATGAGCGAGTGATTTAGCCAGGACTAAACATCTTTGTGTCATCCCCACTTAAGGATAAGAAATGGTGTACTACCTTTAATTTTTAGATTATTATTTATAAACAAATTTTAGATTTGTTATATCTTTTTCCATAATTCTTTAGAATTATTGCATCCCTAAATTTCACATCCATATAAGTATAAAATAACAAAAATAACTAAAATTAAAAAAAAATAAATTATAATATCCAAAAACTTACTATTTTATAATTATATTCAATTCACAATTCACAATAAATTTTGGATCCTCTATTTATTATTTTTCTCAATATTAAAAAACCAATTATTTTTATAAATAAATATTAATTCCAAAATATTTATATTAAAATACTTTCTCGAAAATATTATTATCATTCATATATAAATATATATTTTTTTAATCATTATAACAATAATAAATATTTATATTTAATTTAATTATTAAATTAAATATACTAACTTTTAAATATCAATTTTCAATATATCTAATTAAAAAATCCAATTAGAAATAGTATTACTCCCATAAAATGATAAGAACGTATGATAATAACGTATAATAATAGATATATTATTACTCTTATAAGTGTATAAAAACATATAATAATGGAGGTAAGCTTTTAAGTATTTGAAGAAATATATCATTTTTTAGGTTTAATATTCTCACTCAGCAATCCATTTATTAAGGCAGATTAATTCAATGTCGCTATAAGTTTTAAGTACAAAGTGGCATATTTATATAAATAAAATGACCGGTAAAGATGATAAGCATTATGATAAGATCAAAAACATATATTTATAATACATTTTATAGTTTAAAACTAAAAAATATAAAGATTAATATATCTATATCTTATATATATATAAAGATTATGAAGGATGGAGATTAAATTTTATATTAGTAGAGAAATTTTAATTTAAATAGGTTTTGTTATACTATGATATATCATTATTAATAGAATTATTAATATCACAGGTTTAAAAAACTGTAATATTTTATATGATATTGGTTTATATGACATTTCTAATCTATGATTAATATTAAGTATTTTCTAAAATATTTAGTGAAAATTAAATCTTATTATCCATTCAATAATTATTAAAAATTAAATTAAAATTCTCAAAATATTCTAAATTAAACATTCTATCATTGTAATTATAAGCTACAAAGAAATAAGAACTAGATTGAAAACTACTATAAACTATTAAGAAGTAAGAATTCCATTGAAATAAATAAATTACGCGGTTAAAGAATGATGGTGAAATTTAAGGAATACACATACATTAACATGTTTGAAATACATATTTCATACTGTATGTATCAATATGATTTTAAGATTTTTTTATTCTAATTTATATAAAAATTAAAATTTTTATACTATGTTGTATTAATTTGATTTTAAGTTTTTTCTTCGTATTCTAATTTATATTAGCAACTGCCCCAAAAGATGGAAGGAGACACTGATAGGTTTTTTAAGTTGAAGAAGTTGTACTTTGGTTTTACTTTAATATTACCTATACATTTCATAGAAATGAAAAATATTCAAAATTAAAACATATATATTCTTGCTAGGTTGTGTTAAAGTGAGATTCAATATTGTATGGAAGAAACATCTATCCATATATGGGATGCTCTCACTAAAACACTTATTTGATTCAAGGCTAGTTACAATATTATATGGAAGAAATATTTGTCCACATATGGGATGTTATCACTAAAACGTTGATTCATATAGCTTTTAACCCTCACAAATGACTCCCATCTTCACCTCATCCACATGAAATTTAAATCAATAATTTAACACAAAGTAAAAGCCACACAAACCGACCTTTTTTTCATTTTTTTCTGTGAATTTAGGCATTATTATTAATTTAGAGGAATATTACATCATGTCCTACCTTTGTGAAAAATTTTGTCTTCCTCTATCCCACCAAATTTTTTGGTCACGATAATGTTACAAAATATAGAACAAAAAAACAGTACACTGAAAGCATCCTAAAACCAAAATACCAAAAATCAAATGACACATAAAACTGAGAAACTATCGATCACCATAAAATATCAAAGGAGTGAATCAAATCCGAGTTGTGAGGAAGAAGGTGGATTGCATGAGAAGTGGATGTGTGGCTCCATATGAACAAGAGATCTTTCCATCCTTTCCAATTTGTTCATCATTCTTCTTTGTCTCCTTATAAGTGCATCCAAGATATCAAACATTCTTCAATGATGAGTTTGCAACACGTTCATAAACTTAATCACCACATTCCTTCTTCATGTCCATCAAAGCTAAGTTGTTCTACCCACGGTGATGATATGTCTAAGATAATTAATGAATTCATTTTGGGGAGGAAGCAACTTCATAGAACTAACAAACCAACTAATTTATAATAGATAAAATTTAATATTTTTCTTTATAAATGTATAAAATTAGTATTTCTTATTCTTATAATTGTCACTATGTATTTAATGAAATTATTTTAAAAGTATTATTTAAAATCTCTAAGATAAGAAAATTTAAAAAATCATTCAATAGAAATTATTTAAATTCCTTTTATTTTATATATTGACTATTATTATTTTAATAATCAATTAGTAGTAATATTCAAGTTAAAATAAATTATAATTTTATTTTGAATGGTTATTATTGTCATTATTAATTATAAAATAAATTAATATATAAGTTGGGGGTGGTTGGAGTGTGTAAACTTATTGTCAACTTATGTGAAAGAGGCATATGGATTATTGCAAAGGCTATTTCTGACCAAAGAAGAAAACACCAAAGATTTGGTGGTATTGTGAGATTCACAACTAGTTATCTATCACTTTGGTCATGGACATTTGCTTGAGGATTACATGTTGGCAACATTAGTGATCAAGTGAGGAAAGGTTCTTTCATGTCTTGAGAATGAAAAATTCTGTTGCAGATCATATTACAAATAATGGTGTAAACTTTGACACAAAAGTTCTAATGAGAAATGGTATTCCTTATCTCGCAACTATTCCTTGATAGTGGGTTTGATATATAGTGTAAATTTTGTTTGTCTCTACATTTTTTTGGAGAATCTACACCTCCAAATGCCATGAATCCTTTAGGATAGTAAAGTTGCTAAAAGGTATGTAGAATAAATTTGATTGTGAGGTTACAGGTACAACTAGTCTCAAAGGATTTTCACTGTACTCACTTAGTATACAAGCTACAATCGAGGGGTGGATTTTAATCTCATAAAAATTAGATAATACTAATAGTAATAATAGTAATGAGTTAAACATATATACATATGTTAAAAATTGTAACAAAAATCTTAACGATGTAGATTCATCTACAATGAAGATTTTTAACCTATAAATAAATTTAATTACAATCTCATAGACCAATACAATGACATATCAATAACGCATGCACGAATAATCATAACTCATTTCAATTGTTTATATGACATTTTTTTAATTAGCCAATTTAGTTAAAAAAAACATAACCATCCCTTTAGATTAATGGATTCTAGGTTGGTGTCATTGAATTTGATGAGGTTAGGCACGATTAACCCATTAGCCAATGGGTTAAGCGTCTGTGTTATCCTCAAACATCTCACATTTTATCGGTATAGAAATCTGTGGAGACCACGATCGTGCAGCATGGAGGAAGGTTCACAACCAAAGGTGGAGAAAGGTTAGCCTGACGGAGAAAGGTTAGCGTGACCATTTTCAGGACGATAAGCCTATTAACGTAAATATGCCAATTGCATATTATAAGAGAGAGGATAAAAGTTAATAATTTAAAAAGAAAAGTCCCATCAATGGAAAGAGTAGAAGGTTGTACTTACCAATTGCATTAAAAATTCGAGGATCTTATTATGGCTTGCACAGAGGAAAAAATATTTGAAATCTCTTTTTAGAAAACTAGTTAAATATTTATTTTTAAAATTTAATTTTAAGTTATCTTAAATAAAAAAACAATAATAATATAAATTAATTAAATATAATATAAGTTAATTAAATTTATATAATTAATAAGATATGTTTATTTATAATGATGATATTATTATTATTATTTTTTTTTTTTGTAAAGTAGACTAATTCTATTATGGTACAAAAAACAAAATTACAATGAGGCGAACCTCGGACTGCACCATTCTGCAGAGATGGATTTTACATCAGTGTATACCATGACTTGCCTGCATTTGCAAAAACTAACAGAGAGAAGACAGAGTACAGAAATCCAACTATATTCTGACATACAGATATATAGCCTAGACGCATAACCCCTGACTGACACGATAGAGTAGACCTGAACCTTAGTAGCCGCCATTGACATTGTAGGTAAAAGCATAGAGAGAGACCAGAGGTTGTGCAGCCATATCTTGCGCATCAACCTTACATAGCGCAACCTTACATAGCAAAAGAGTATGGAAGAAGAAGCAGGGGCATTTGATTACCCGATTGAACCACAAAAGACAAAGCCAACCTTGAAGACCAGTAACCCAGTGATACTGTTCAGTCGTCCACAGAGGTTGATGGTATTTCTTCCACCACCCGGCAGGTGTATGGATCTGGCTCGCTTGAGTCGGTATGAGGCGCATCATCCTCTGCTGGTGCACTTGGGCCAGCCACTGCATCCACTGAAGCTTTTGCTGCTTGGTGCTTCTCTGGTTCAGGAGCGGGAAGTTGAAGTGCAGGTGGCGAGGGACGCTGTTCCAGAAGCGGTGCTGGAGGCCTGAGGTCCTCTGCAGCTAGGCCGTGAGCCTCGTGCTCACATTTTTCAATCTTGATGGACACATAGTATGTGTCTGAGTCCAGGAGACAAGGAAAACTGAAGCGGGACGAGGGGTGAAAGCTATGATGGCAGGACTGGGATTGGGCAGTCCCAGGTCTTCTTCCTCTTCTGCGACGAGCGTTATTGGCGTCGTCTGATAGAGAATCTGTAGAACGAGGGACAGAGGCTCGACCTCTCCCACCCCTTGACCCACCTCGTCTGCAGCTGGCCCGTAATCGCTCCTTCGGCATTGCAGAAAGGGATGGGAGCGGAGGTGGCGGGTGCGACGCGGAAGGGCGGGGAGATGAATGAAAAGAGGGCTAACAGAACTGGATGACCCAGGAGCTACAGAGGGCCACGGAACACAGTGAATGTCAACCAGGAGCACTCGAGGAAGCTTGAGAGGGCTAAGATGAATTGGAGGCAAAACCCAGCACGTAGACCAGGAATTGCTTGGAGAGCCAGGAGATGCGTCGAGCTTAGGCGAGAACGCAGCCCCTCTGTGCTGATGATGGAGCTCAGTGAGCGGAAAGGGAAGAACAGGGGGCAGGGGATTTACATCTACGCTTCCAACAATGGAGACCTGCCACAACACAGATGCACAGTGAAACCAAATGAACCAAATGCATTTCATTACCTTGCCTCGAACGCCTGGATTATAAGGCTGAAACCGGCGGCAAGCCATGTGCGAGCCAGCGTCTGCAATGAATTTCCCGGGAAGCCGAGGAGCTAACTTGATGCGAGGAGGAGGTGACATAATGACTTGCGTGCGATGGAGGAAGGGTCGCGAAGATTTAACCATCCGGCGGTTTAAATGCTCGAGTGTCGTGGCGGGTTTGGGCTGCCACTTGCCCAGTGGGCAGCCCGCCCCCAACCCTTTATTCCAAACTAGCACCCGCATCCGGGGATTTATTTTTTTATATTAATA
>APFE030949152.1:68163-90739 GCA_000404065.3 Pinus taeda | reverse complement strand
TTCCATGCTGGAATTCAATGGAAACATTTGAGGTGAAATCTTGATTTGTGTTATTTAAACTAGTTTTTTTAACTGTATATATGGATTCAGTACCCTAAAAATCCCCTAGGTAACTTCAATTGTGTATGGATTACCCATTAAGCTTGTGATTTCAATAAATTCCTATCGGACTTTAGAGAAACTAGACTGGAAAAACCCACAGAAAAGCTTCCAAAAAGTCTCACTAAAGGCAAATGGAAATTAATGTCACAAACTATAGATATAAGTGTATGGAAATTTGACACACAGACAATCTCAAAAGCATGTTATCCAGGTGCGGAGAATGTTACAACTTACTAAAGTCGGCAGGTGGGAACTTGTGAGTCGAGTAGATGCGGGTGGCCCCTAATAAAAGGACAACCCAGTGGTCTAGGGATGGATGGAATTTCTCTTATTTCTTATAAAATGCTCTAATTTCTTTCCTATTCTATTAGGGAATCCCCTGCCTACTTTCAATTAACCTTTGGGTGAAGAGCTTAAAAAACTCAAGCTGTAATACAAGAAAAAACCTATTTCTTTTGAGGACAATGTAATAAGGTTAAAGAGTTGTACTTATTTTATAGGGATTTATATTTTTGAATTCTTATTGAAGGTCAAGGTCACTTATCTCCTTCTCTAAGTATTCAACATCTAATTTTCCTATGTACAACAACTAACAGACATAAGAAATAGCTTTTTGAGTCCTATTGCTTTTCATAGGTCTTCTGTATTCAATACCTGGACATTTTGAGTCAAAATTTTCTTCAATGATTTGATCAGTTTCCTCTTAATGAATTTTCTTTTGCAAGTGATATTCTGAAAGTGTTGCATAAAATTGTCGTGATTGACCATTGGATTAGTTACAAGGATAACTCTTGGCTATGGAAATTTTGATCGTATCAGTTTGGTTGGAAAATACCTTTTCTTCTCCACAATCTCATCAGATATAGTATTTGTTTCATATTCGGTCACTTTTTTATATGCAAAATCCGGTTTCTCCATGCATCGAGTGCCTACATTGTCCTTGAAAATTCAAATATCTCGTGTGTTATCATTGTAGAAATTTCTATAGACCATGATTATAAATCATGGAGGGAGTTTTACAGCTGAAGATGGGGACATATGTCTTTCTCATACCATTGGACATATGTTAGCACAGGAGGAAAATGGTAGATAGAGGTTGGCCTAACCATTTTAAAAAAGAGACACCTATTGGCGTAATAAAAAGTGTGCTTGGTATTATTATTATTATTATATATTCAAGTGGAAGAAAAATTATGTATTTAAGAAGAAGATTATATACATTTTTGTCATATATACTTGCTACATTAAATATTTTGTGAGTAGAGATATCATCCTTTCACTTTTCACTCTTGAATTTACAAAAAATAGTTAGTCTCTTGTTTAAGATCTCTAGCTAGTATAAAGTTTGGGACACGCTCAAAAATGTGTAAGGACAATACATGTTTCTGATTACATTAGAAGAAAATGTATAGAGTAGAAATAAGGAAGTGTTTATAAGTGAAAACCCATGGTGTTGATTTCTTTGCCTTTATAGAAATCATGTGGACTTGCAAATCTTGGGGGAAACTAGAATGTTTCTTTTGATAGTGCATCGGCATCCATGTTTAATCTCTTAGAATATGGTTGAATGTGATCCATTGAGAGGTGGAAACAAGTTGTTGAATGTCTTGTAATATTTTTTCAAAGCTAATGTTCTAAACTATGGCTCTAAGGTTGGCCCAATCTATGACCAATTTGGATTTTTTTGTCTTCATTAATTCTAGGAGGATACAAAGTCCGATGAGATCTTCTTTGTTGTTGGAACCTCTACCTAGAATGTACCTTCCATATAGGAAGTGATATTGTTTGAAATATATAACAACTCCACATCATGCGTGGGGCCGAGGGTTTCCTTGACTAGCACCATCGGAAAAACCCTATTAAATGTCATAATCAAGTTCTCGCATCCAGGGGGCTCCTTGTGGAGGAAATTTTTGTTCAATTATATGTTTTTTGGCTAGAGAAATAATTTTTAGGCACACATTTCTCAAATGACTTCGTTATTTTAGAAGAGAGAAGAATTGCATATGTGCCAGATGTTGTCCATTAAGATACATGGTAGTTCTAAAAGAAAATGCATAGACTTATCCATGAGTTGTTTTCTAAAAATACTTTCTAGAGAAAGGGTGTATGTATATGTATCTATGTATATATGTATACGTATATACTATATATAGACACACACACAGCACGACGATGAATGATGTTTTGATGTTGATTACTAGAATAAAAATAGAAAATTTATTAAATATAGTTTTAAATTTTATTTTTATTATTTAATTTTATAAAAATGAAGGTATTAAGAATTATTATTGTGTTTAAAATTAAAATTAATTATTTTTTTTAATTATATTATATTCGATAATTATATATATATATAGTAAATATTGTGTGTGTTGTGTGTGTGTGGTGTGTGTGTGTGGGTGTGTGTGTTGTGTGTGGTGTGGTGTGTTTATAGCATTTTAAGAGACAAAGAAAAATTATGATAACTATATTTTTTATAGTGGTTCAAAAAATAACTGTCGCTTTTAACGTTGACATAAGTAAAACTAGTACACTCATATAAATTGAATGGTTGGAAAACATGAATAGGACATCAATCCATAATAAACATTAAAACACTTCATTACACATCATAAAAACTAACTAAACAACCCTAGATCCATCTTAAATCTAGATCTACCAAGTGTCGAGAAAAACCATGTCCAAAGTTAAGATGGATCTAAGCTAGTACTCTTGAATTCCATAATGGATTTCCTCAATCCTTTAAATAGGCTTCATCATAACAAATACCATGGGCTTGTAAACCACCATTGGTGAACCCATCAAGTGACTAACTCAAACTTATATATAAATATTAATTATTGATTATTATTTCTAAATTTTTAATTTTAATGTTGATCAAATCAACATTACATTACATAAATACTTACATTAGTTTTTACAAAATTGTTGCCATATTGTGTTTTAGAGAACCTCACAATTATAATTTTATATTAAATTAGTATTATATATAAAAAAAAAATTGGAATAATGCTTACATTAGTATATAGGTAGGATTGGGATGTTGGTTGTTGGAGTTTTGTTGAGAGATTTCTCAACAATATTCTCCTTGTTTGAAATCTATTGGATCTCATGAGCACTATTTATGTGGCTTATAATTTGTCTTTGTAAGAAATATACAAATAGTTTTGTGTGCACCATGTTTTCTCCTTAGATTTCTTGGTATCAGAGCCTCTATGGGCTTGAATTCCTCAATGGAGGTCCTAGAGAGATGGAAGACATCCGAGGTTTTGTTCTCTGCACATAGATTACTATATTAGTATATCATGGAATTTCTATGGTGTCATCAGGAGAGATTTTGCAAAGGAGATTGTCTAAATGTACATATTTTCTAAATTTTCCAATCAAGATTTCAACTATTGCACCTCCACGAATGTGTGGTGAGTTATTCAACATTTCTATATTTATGGACAGAGGAGAGTGTGGTCAAGTTTTCGTGTTTTTTTAGTCGAATATTAGAATTGTGTTTTAATTGGCCTCAGATCTGTTATATCTCCATGACAAAGCATTAGGTAGAGGCATGTCTGTCATAATTAGAGGCATCATGGACAAGCAATGATTTTTTTGTCTATTAGTCCACTCACTAGTACGTTGTAAATGTGTACGTGGTACACTACAAGCTCATACAAGATGAGATCATTTTTTAATAGCAACATTTTCCATGAGTTTTTTTTTTCAATTATTCTTTTATAGTATGGCCAGATATAGGAATAGTTGGTGGAAATGAGACATTGATGCTAGCAGAGCACCTTGTTGCACTGCCTCTAGATTTATGATAGGAATGCCATTGTTACTAATTTCTTCCTTGATCTTGCAATTGCCAATTTCATGTTTATTGATACTTTGGTGGACACTCTACATGTCTAATTTCATAAGAATGGATGAGAGACACTATATGGATGCGTGTTGGTGAGTAGTGGTCACCTGTGCCACAGAATGTCCTCATAATTCAGTTCTGGGTTATTGCTTTGTGATCGTTGAAACTTGGATTTGAATAGATCTTGTGCAGATAGGTAAAAGTGGGTCAATGAGCTACTATTGTATTATTGCAAAATCTAGAAGGAGTCAATCCATTCAATCCGGCAGGGATCTTGGGAGGTAGTTCAATTTTTTTGTAACTTGCATGGTTGCTTTATTTTAGTGATATGAATATATTGTGTGAATTTTGTGTAGTTATGTAATATATATTTTGGTGTGTAATGGAGAATTGACCAATGAATAGATTAGCATAATTTAATTTAGTGGCTCTCAAGGTTCTTCAACACCAAGAGAACATTGCTAATTTAATTATGTAAGTTCGTTATATGCTGATGGGTCTTGTTTTGATTTGGGCTTCAAGAGCATTAGTTATAGGTTATGTTATAAGATCCATGTGTGTAGAGAGTTTAGTTATATAATTGAATACTGGATATAGTCCAGTATTGATATTATCCTCCGAGAGATCAAGAAGTGTCAATTATAAAAAGTTCATCAAATATGGCTAGAGGTGGTTATGTCTTAAATGAGTTGAATGGGAAGCTCAAAAATTATGGTGGTGAAAAGAGTGTTGTCCATGAGACTTTAGAGTGAGGATAAGTGTTGAGGAAGACCAACGAGACAAATGTGACTATATGTAATTTATGTTTCTTGTAATAATATTTGTAATGATGTAAATGTAAGCATTAAAGGGGGCACTTAGAATAATGCTTACATTGGTATATAGGTATGATTGGGTTGTTGGTTGTTGGAGTTTTGTTGAGATATTTTCTCAACAATATTGTCCTTATTTCGAATCTATTGGATCTCATGAAAAAAATTGTTGTAGTAGCTACAAACACCCTCCAAAATTTTGCCTTAGCGTTGTTTTGGAGCCTCCCTACCAACCATCCTTAGCAGCATGTCTTGCACTGTTAAGCATATAGGCTTTAGCTACTTCTCAGTGTCTTGTCAACCTATGCCTGTTAGTTTGCTTCACTCCCCTCACAGGTGGTATTTCTGGACTTAGACCATGTGTTGGCCAATCAGCTGCCCCAGAAAATTACGCAATTCTGGAGGGGGACGAAGATTCCCTCTAGAAATTGTGCAAATCATCCTGGCAGCCTACTGGGCTCCAAAATTACTCAAAATAGTTAGGCAGTCTTCCTCCATAAAACTGTGCAATGTCACCTAGCACTATTGCTCAGCCCAAAAATTATGTAATTCTAGGAGGCAGTCACTTGTTCACCCTAGAAATTGCATAATCCCTTTGGGACAGCTAGCCTAGCTCAGCCCAAGAACTGCACAAATTTTCATCCTAGGCTCGCAGACTGATGCATGTGCCTTTAGGTTGACTAGTTCCCTCTAAGACTGAGAAAAATCAATTTGCATGCATGGACTGCTTTTCCCAAGGTAGCATGCAAAGGCATCCCTGGATTTAGGCATCTATTTTTAGCAGTTGGAGGTTACATGCAATGCTCATTTTAGAAACCTCCTGCCAAGTGTTGCTTTTCCTATATTTGTGGCATGCACGTCATAACCTTGATTTTATCAAAAATTATGAACCATATGGTGTAGATCTCATTGCTCACATCGATCTTGCAGCTCGGACATCCCACATCACATCTAGGAGTTTTTAACACATTCAGCTCAACTGTTTCGGGGTAAGCTCACTTTGCATGTCTTGCATTGTGTTTCTGTCGCTTTTTGTGTTTTGGTTTTTGTGAGTGTTGTTTTGTTGATTTCGGTGAGTGCTTATTGTCGTTTTGATGTATGTTAGGTTTTAGAAGCACTGTTTTAGTTTCTGTTTGCATCTCACTATTGTTGCATGCATGACACTTTTTTGCACCAGTGGTCACCGTTGTGGTAACCCATTTCACACACATACATGTTTTCTCATTTTCTGAATCCTGCACTTGCTGTTTTCATGCATGATCATTCACTCTTGTTTACATTCAATATCACCATGCATTCAGACTTCTCATGTTTTCAGTCGCCCATCAGCGGGTCTGGGCTGCCTTAGCCTGGACCTTGCCTTGCATGGATAACATTGCACATTTTTGGAAGTGAAGGCTCTGACTTCCCTCCAGAAATTGTGCAAGTTTGTCCCATCACTCACCTCGAGGCTTGCGTTGTGCAATTCTTGGAGGTAGTGCCTTGCTGGCCCCAGATACTGTGTAATGTAGTTTTTTAGTTTGCATGTCACTGCTGACTGAAATTGTGCATTGCGCAGTTTCAGTCCTCAGCAGGCTAGGCTGGACCGTGTGTTGTGTAGTTCCAGTAGTTAGTCAGCTTCCCAATAGACCAGACTATGCCTTGCATAGCTTTGGAAGTTAGTCCCCCAGCCTCCTTGTGAAAATTGTGCAATCTTCACAAACAATCACACAGGTATGTTGCATGTTAGTCCTCTAGTTTGTTTTGGTTTTTGACTGACATATTGCTTTTCATGAGTGTTCCCATGTCTCCAGGTATCATAGGTGTTCATCTGCCTCTCAGTAGCACAAGTACAATTTCTTCCAAGAGAGAAGAGTCTATGACACCATTCAAAACACAACTTAGGATGCAATCGATAAAGTGTCTATGAACTTGCCTATCTATGAAGACATCAAGTTGTTCATGGAAAAGGATATCAAGATGAAATAACAACATCATCACCACGAGCAGCACCATTAGCAACATCAGAAGGTAGCACACTTGCATGCGACAAATGCAAGAGGATGGTTGTCGACAGAACAAAGACGGAACAAAGCTGCAAGCTCAAGCAGATCAAATTATGATGAAAGAAGCTTTAGAGATTGAGGCTATGAGGTGACGACATGACAAAAGGATCGCATGAAGGAAGAGAGAGAAATAGAGAAGGAGTTCCATGTGCTTAAGCATCAACTCAATGAAGAACAGGAGTAGACACAACATGAGGCATAACATCCATAAATGGATGAAATTGCGCCCATACATGCTATATGTGCATTCAACAACCGATATGGTGTAGACATGGTGAGTAGTGTTGTTGATTGCATGCAAGGATATTCAGGATTATGGATGTCATTATGCCCATGCATGTGATCCTGCCCATTTGGCACACTCACTGAAGCGAAGACAAGAAGCAAGTCCGACTAGAGTTGAACATGTATTTTGACAAGCTGATGCTCATGGTCACCAACACACACTCGGAGATCAGCACAGAAATTATGCATCAGTATGTTTATGGTTCAGCTACACTCAAGATGATGATGCACATGTTATTAGATGAGTTGGAAAGAGGAGCCATATCAGTGTACCCCAATGCAATGAAGGCAAGAGTTCGCTTAAGCAGGATGTCACCATTAAGTGTGCGGACACCATCACGGATGACGAATCTTGGCATTAGTTCACCACTGTCGATCATCATGAGGATGTCAAAGATTTGATCTTACCACAACTATACGAGTGTTAGTGATAGCTTACATGGCTTTCTCAAGCCTATTTTGTGTCACATGGGTACATGTGCAGATTGTATGTAACATCTTGTCAAGTGTAAGTTCAAGTGTCGATAGTTGAATGTGCTAGTTAGAGAGTAATCGAAGAGTCATGAGGGTAGGTGAACAGTCACAAAGGGGAATGTCAAAGGTCACCCCACTCTTTTCTATATATGGTACCTCATAACTCATTGTAGAGGCTTTTGGTCAGCCAAGCTTCCACTAAGAGTATCTTAGAGAAAGCTTGGAGAGTATTGTAATGAGCCTTAGCTTCTCCACTATGGAGAGCTAGTATATCTCTTTGGAGGAGTAGGCGACAATGACTGTAATGTTCCACTGTCGGAACTAGTGGTTGGTCATGGTTGTATTGTATGACTAGAACTTTCACTTCTTAATATAACAGAGCCAACACATTTCATGCATATGTCGTATTGTATTTCAGTTATCTTTTTTACTTTAAGCAATATATGTATTTGTTTTCTTACTCATGTGTGTATAGACTCTTTCTGTATATGTATGTATGAATCTTACTGAAATGTGATGTTGGTTTAACCATCACTTTGTATTACTATATTACTTACATTCTATTTTGTGATGCATCTTTTCTCGTTTGTTCCCTTCTTAACTCTGTTATTTCACAAGTTTCCAAGGGGCACACTCACCCCACCCTCCATGTGTTAGAACCCTTCATGCACCTTTCTCGAATTGTTGTACATGTCACACCCTTGCTACCAATAGGGACATCTTACTTACCTTTGCACGCAACTGCGGTCAAGGTGATATTGTACGACCCACTGCTAGGAGTCTTACACCAAACGATTTGAGGTCTAGTTGGGACTTCTTATCGAGGAGATCCCATGACATGTTGGTGGGTCCAACACCGTCAACATTTTGGCACTAGAAAGAGGGCCAGATGACAAGCTATCTCCTCTAATACAATTTTGAACCTTTGCACATCTTTCATGGATTCTATTACACTCATCCCTCCAGAATGTCTTTTGCTTGTCGAACCTCTCAACATCACGAGGGATTTTTTTTATCTCTTGTCTGAATTCACTTATGATGGTGAAGGCAAAGTAGCCTGAACTAAGTACTTAGAGGACTTCTATGCATTCCTTGATGATGAAAATGAGTTCTATGTAGAAGAGCTTAGTCCGTTGCTGCCATACACACTTTGTGAATCCCCACAACAATGGTGCTGTAGTCTGCCTCCTAGTAGCATGCACTCACTAGAGAAGTTATGTGATCTCATTGAATCTACTTTGCATCATTTTGATCGAGAATCTCTTGACCAAAAGTTGTTACAACAATGGAAGGCCCTGCATGAATCACCCATGGATTTTGGCAGTGCTTATGCGATTTCCATTTTGAAGCTACGAAAATCCAGATGAAATTTCCATATCTTTGGGATAGATTCGAATAATGTCTTAACAAATCAGTCAATCCCAAGAAGAATTTCGAGCCTAAGCCCCGCTTAGCATATTGCGGTGATGGAGCTGCACAATCATAGATGGACAGGGTCACTGTCACAAGTGACCGTCCGTTGTCCCCTCATCAAAAATCTCCACCACTACAGAGTGATGTGGGAGAGAATGCACACACATTTGTTCAACCATCACATCCTCCTAACATTGCTCCTTCTAATTTTCATGAAAACTTGGTTGTGAATCCATTGGGTTATCACATGTATTTTGTATGTCAACCTCCACCTTCGCACTCGGATGATCCTCTGGATGATACTGTCTTGTGTTCTTCCATTTCGAACTCTACACTTGTTGTGAATGAGGATCAAGCCATTGATGGAGTTGGTGTTTCACAACCAACATGCATTGTCATTCATGTAGAGCATGATTGGGAGCTTGAACATCCACCGGCAGTAGAGAACCGTCCCTGTTTGTCTGTACCTCCTCTGATTTTTCCTAACATCCTTGAAGATCCTGCCATCCTTGATATTTCATGTGTATCTCCATCCACAGATGCACCTATTGTTGATCATTCGCAGGACACACCGTATGCCAGCTCATCATCCAACAATGGAGAGGACCAGTCATTTATTGAACATCCACTTGATTTTTCATCTACCTTTTCCAGAAACGCAGAGGGTGAAAAACCTTGCTTCTCATCTACCCCTCTATGTGATTCATCAAATCATGAGGATCCCGAAAAATATCTTGAATTTTTTGATCTTAAGTGTCATGATCTCTCTACTTCTTCATATGATCACAATATTTATTCAACAATTGTTATTGATTTGTCTAAGGCACTGGTCTACGATGATCTATCTATCAATGAAGTTGAAACCCCCAAACTGTCGAGGCACTTCAAACCGAGATAATGGTTATGTCAGGCCCTCACTATCTTGAGGTTGGTTTCACTCCCGATCAGGAAATTGTCAAAACACCCAAGGCTCATCATCACTCATTTGTATGCATTGAAGATCAATATCATGCAAAAATTATGCTTCCTCCACTCGAGCTACATGATCCCATCGCTCGTGCATTGGAGGAATCTTACACAACAAGCATACTTGCGTGACATAAGCGGTCTACCTATCTCACATTTGCTTGCATGTCACAGTCAAGAGCATGAATACACTTAACATCTGCACACACTATAGCACAACACCATGGCAAGTCCATAGAGTGCATTTCATGCACTTTCACTCACTTATGTTTTGTGGATTCTTTTAAACTCAGAGTGTGTTTGTCCTCATTGTTATATATTTCTTGTTTGCTGGTTCACATAGTTGTCTTCTTCGCGAACCATGCCTTCACCAACATGGGTCGACCAATGCATTGGTGGCTTCATTGAAAGTATCACTTCACGTGAGCAGGCCCATTCATCATTAGCTTAGGAGTAGAAGTAGTGTTTTCTTTTGGTCTGTTTTCTTACATGCATGTTTGCTTACTCACTTTGCATGTTGTTTTATGTGCCTACTTGTTTGCTTACTCAAATTTCTTACACATTTACATCTGATTTTTGCTTTATTTCCTTGTTTGTTTTCTTGTTTGTGTTCATAGGTTAGCTTCACATGGACTGTGTATGACTCTTGAATCAAGCAAAGAAAAGTACAAGAGGACTTGTATAGTTATCAATACTTGGTTGTATGTCATCCTTCCTTTGTATGAATAACTTGTTATCTTCAGTCCATGATACGCCAATGGAAAATATGTATTGTTCAAGGTGAACCTTGGTGAAAACATAATGCTTGTACGATAACTAGTGTCACCTACTCTAGTCGGTTGTTTTTTGGTTAATCCTTGTCAGCTTAGTCAAGTAGAGTAAGGTGAGGGGGAAAACCTTAACAAGCACATCAGAGGTATATATAAACTACTTCTTTGAAGGAACAACCTCTTATGTTCTCAATAAGTTAGGATCCCTCTTCCACCTCTGAAATGAATAAGTGTTATGCACAGTTACAAAAAATTAAAATGAAAAAATGAAAAAGTGAAAAAATTTCGAAAAAGTGAAAAATGAATAAGGCAAAAGAAGAGAAAGGCTTCCTACGCAGAGAGGTGATGCAAGTAACTCTGCTGGGGTACTGACTAGGCTTATTGGCAGCAGACTGATGCTTGTGTTCCTGTGTAACTCTGTCAAGGTACTGTCTAGGCCTACTAGTAGTAGAGAAACAATAGAGATGAAACTAAAACTCTGACGATCATATGACTTGTGCACTAATATACCCCTCATCCCAAATCGAAACAACTGTGTTGACTTGGCTTGGAATGTGTGTCGACTGACCAAGGGCTTAGCAGATGCTACATATTACAATCAAGCAAGTGTAGAAACCAGGACAAATAGATGACTAAACAATACTTCCAGAGGTGTTAGACTTTCTTTTCACGAACAAGGTCCATTTAGAGAGTTAGATTTATACTAGTGTGTTGTCAAGTGTTGTAGCAGCTACAATCACCCTCCAAAATTTTTCGTTAGCTTTGTTTTGGAGCCTCCTTGCCTACCATCCTCAACAGCATGTCTTGCCTCGTCAAGCATATAGGATTCAGCTGCTTCTTAGAGTCTTGTCAGCCTGTGCATGTCAATTTTCTTCACTCCCCTCATAGGTTGTCTTTCCTGACTTAGACCATGTGCTAGCCAAGAAGCTCCCACAAGAAATTGTGCAATTCTGGAGGGGAACCAACCTTCACTCCAGAAATTGTGCAAATCAACTTGGCAACCTATTGGATTCTAAAATTCCGCAGAATAGTCAAGTAGTTCTATAGAAAATTGTGCAATCTGACCCAACACTGTTGTTGAGCCTAGAAATTGTGCAATTATGGGAGGTAGTCACCTACTGGCCCGAAAAATTCTACAATCCCTCTGGGACAGCTAGCCTAGCTCAACCTAGGAATTGCACAAATTTTCATTCTAGGCTTGCAGATCAATGTATGTGCCTTCAAGTTGATCGATTCCCTCTGAGATCGAGCAAAACTGATTTGCATGCATGGACTTCTTTTCCCAAGGTAGCATGCAAAGGAATCCCTAGATTTAGGGATCTATTTTTAGCAATTGGAGGTTACATGCAATGCTTATTTTAGAAACCTCCCACCAAGTGTCGATTTTCCTAGATTTGTGGCATGCGCGTCATAACCTCAATTTTATAAAAACTTATGAACTAGACGTTATAGAGCTCATTACTCACATCAATCTTGTAGCTCTAAAATCTCACATCACATCTAGGAGTCGTCGGCACATTCAGCTCAGTTGTTTCAGGGTAAGCCCACTTTGGATGTCTTACGCTGTGTTTCCGTCTCTTTTTTTGTTTCAGTTGTGTAAGCATTGTTTGTTTTATTTTAGTGAGCACTTGCTGTCGTTTTAATGTATGTTATCGTGTAAGAGAATCATTTCAATTTTTGTTCATATCTCACTATTGTCGCATGCATGACACTATTTTTGCACTGACGGTTGCCGTTGCGGCGATCCATTTCACACACATGCATGTTTTCCCATTTTTTGAATCTCGCACTTGCTATTTTCATGCAAGATCTTCACTCTCTTTTACATCAATATCACCATGCATTCAAACTTCTCATATTTTCAGTCGCTTGTTGCCAGGTCTGGGCTGCCTTGGCCCGAACCTTTCGTTGCCCAGCTAGCATTACACATTTCTAGAAGTGAAGGCTTTACCTTCCCCCCATAAATTGTGCAAGTCTAGCCCAACACTAACCTCCAGGCTTGCATTGTGCAATTCTTGGAGGCAGTGCCTTGCTGGCCCCAGAAACTGTGCAATGCAGTTTGATGGTTTGCATGTCACTGCTGATTGAAATTGTGCATTGCACAGTTTCATTCCTTAGCAAGCTAGGATGAATTGTGCATTGCATAGTTCTAGTAGTTATTTAGCCTCCCAAAATCCCAGACTATCCCTTGTGAAATTTTTGTAGTCATTCCCCAGCCTCCTGGTGAAAATTAGGTAATCTTCATATACAATCACAGAAGTATGTTGCATGTCAATCCTCCTGTTTGTTTCAGTTTTTGAATGAAAGATTGCTTGTCATGATTGTTTCTATGTCTCCAGATATCACAAGTATTCATCTACCTCTCAGCAGCATAGGTATAATGGCTTCCAGGAGAGAAGACTTGATGAAACTGTTCATAACAAAACTGGGGATGCAGTCGATGAAGTGTCTATGAAATTGCCTATCTATGAAGAAATCAAGTTGTTCATGGACAAGGATATCAAGATTAAATAACAATAGTGTCATGCAAGTAGCACCATTAGCAGCAGCAGAAGGTACCACACTTGCATGCGACAAATGCAAGAGGAAGGTTGTGGACAACGCAGAGGTAGAACAAGGTTGCAAGCTCAAGTAGATCCACTTGTGATGAAAGAAACTTTGGATACTGAAGCTATGAGGTGATAACATGACAAGAGGATCACTCGAAGGCAAAGAGAGAAATAGAGAAGGAGTTGGATGTGCTAAAGAAGAAACTCAAGGAAGAACAAGAATAGGCACACTAGGAGGTGCAACATCCACAAACAGATGAAATTGTGCCCATACAAGATATAGATCCATTCAGTAGCTGACATGGAGAAGACAGGGTGAATAGTGTTGTTGATCACATACAAGGGTATTCAGGAGCATGGATTTCATTATGCACACACATACGATCCCACCCATGTCAAGCACTCACCGAGGAGAAGACAAGAAGCAAGTCGATTGGAGATAAACATGTATTTTGACATGTTGATGTGCACGGTCACCAACACACACTCGAAGATCAATACACACACTATGCATCAGTATGTTGTTGGTCCAACTACACACAAGATGATGCTGCACATGTTATCAGATGATTTGGACAGAGGATCCATATCAATGTACTTGGATGTAACATAGGCAAGAGTTCGCTTCAAAAGGATGTCACCATTGAGCGTGAGGACACCATTAGGGATAACCAAGCATGGCATCAGTTTGCCATCATCAATCATCATGAGGATGTCGAAGAGTTGGTATTACCACAACTATTCGAGTCTTAGTGATGTCTTGCATGGCTTGCTCAAGCCTATTTTGTCTCACATGGGTACATGTGCATATTGTATGTAACGTCTTATCAAGTGGAACTTCAAGTATTGATAGTTGAATGTAACAGTCATAGAGTAGTTGAAGGGACATGAGGGTTGGTGAAAAGTCACAAAGAGGAATGTCAAGGGTCACCCCACCCTTTTCTATGTATAGTACCTCATAACTCATTGTAGAGCCTTTTGGTCAACCAATCTACCGATATGAATATATTACAGAAATATTGGAGAGTATTGTAGCGAGCCTTGGCTTCTCCACTGTGTGGAGCTAGTATATCTCTTTGGAGGAGAAGGTGGTAGTGACTGTAATGTTTTGCTGTTGGAACTAGTGGTTGGTCATGGTTGTATTGTATGACTCAAAGTTTCACTTCTTAATATAATAGATCCAACATGTTTCATGCATATGTCATATTGTATTTCAACAATCTTGTAAATTATAAATGATATATGTATCTATTTTCTTATGCATATGTGTATAGACTCTTTTTGTATATGTATGTATGAATCTTACTAAAATGTGCTGTTTGTTTAACCATCACTTTGGATTTCTAGCTTACTTGCCTTCCAGTTTGTGATGCATCTCTGCTCGTTTTTTCCCTTCTTAACTCCATACTTTCACAGGTTTCCAAGGGGTGCACTCACCTCACCCTCCATATGTTAGAACCATTCATGCACCTTCCTTGGCTTGCTACATATGGCACACCCTTGTCACTAACAGGGACATCTTACTTGCCTTTGTGCACAACCGCGGTTAAGGCGATACCGTACAACCCACTGTTGGGACTCCACCAAATGGTCTAAGGTCTAGTTGGAACTTCTTACCTGGGAGATCCCCTGACATGTTGGTGGGTCTAGCACTGTCAACAACTATTTATGTGTTCTGTAATTTGGCTTTGTAAGCAATATACAGATAATTATTTGTGCACCATGTCTACTCAGATTTCTTTGTAAGAGAATTGATATAAAATTAAACATCCACACATTTAAAACAACATGGAACAATATTCTCGGTCATGAAGATTTATCGTCACTTTACCATGGGGATTGTTAATACCATAGGCCAATACCATGCATTGTTAATACACATGAAAAATAAAATGATAACCCACTTCATATGACACTTGCTCTTATGACATTTTTTTCTTAATTAACCATTTTTTTTATTTTCTATTTTTAGTTGACCCATGGGGTTTGAACCCAAAACCTCATGGGACATAAATCCTCATTATCAAGGTGATTGTTGATTCAGATATCCCCCACAATCCTTTTAAATAGTCAATTTAATTAAAAGGGAATTCCAAAATAGACATGCATATTGGCATAATTATAATTTAGAAAGAAAATATTGAACTAAAATAGCTCTAGAATTGTAATTAAAATTTTGGTTATTATGGGCTCGTTAAGGTTTTAATCCATTTTGGAATAAAGCATCTAGAATTTTAATTTAGCTATCCATAATTAATAGGTAGCTGGTAGGGATTTAACTGGTATGGAATGTCCATGTAATAATTTTATCTCAATAGGATTTTCTATTTTGGAATAAGGTTACATAATTTTAATTTAAACATTAATAATTATTAGGTGGATGGTAGGTATTTAACATCCACATAACCATCCACCTAATATTATATGATATTGTTAGTAGTATTCTGCAAATCAGAGGTTGAGATTGATCTTTAAAGTAGTTATGCCCCATTTTCCCTTTTAATTAAATCGATTAATTAAGAAGAATGTCCTATGAACAGGTGCCATATGAATGAGTTTTAGTTTTTGTATTTATGCAGTATTGATAAGCCATGATATTGGCCCATAGTATTATAACAAACCCTATTTACAAATTAAGAATCTCCATCTTAAAGTGGGCTTGAAGGTCTATATTTTTTCTAATCAATTTGTATTACCACAAAAAATCAAGGTACATCACTCCTTCCATAAGAAAAATATTTAGTGATACATTTACTATTTTCCTGGTCTTAGATTTTAGGATGGATCATGGGTTTTTACTCTTTCCTTTTTTCTTTCAAAAATCTATCCAATTTGAGGGGTTATTAGGAGCAAAAATAGATGAGACAAGTACGACATTTCCTTGAGATGATTCGATTGATGAAGCTTCTGACACATTTGCTACTTCCTTATCAATATATAAGTGATCTAATTCATGGGTTCCGTGTGCCCACTCATTGACAGAGCCATATTTATAGTTGATAATTTATTATGTTTGATAGATGGGTGAAGTTCCTCTATTTAAGGATGTTTGAATCTACATGAGGTTGTGTTGAACTTGAAGGTGTTTCTTTAGCAGTAGGGACATCTATTGCTAGGTGTTTCCTTGCTTGTGAGTCACATTAGTCTTAGGTCCTTTTGATCCCCTTGAATATAGCTAACCATGATTCTATTTCTTAGAATCTGGGTGAGTATAGGGCCTTTGTGAAAAGGGGTAGGCATTCTAAAGATGACCAGGTTGTTCACACGTCCTGCAACAAAAAGTTGTGTTTTCATAATCTGCTAGTTGTGAATAAACCCTACCCTTCCATTTTAGAATGATTTTATCAGGAAATCCTTTACTCAGGTCCACCTCGACACATATGCAAACCAATGTGATAATTTATTTCACCATCCTTTCAATGTCATTTTTCATGTAATGACCTAGTAAGTTCACACTTCTTCTAAAACATTGGGATGAGACAAATGGATGAGAAGGTTGGGAAACCTTACCTAAACGGGAGTTTCTAAAGCCAACATGGAAAGAGGATTAAAATCAAGGAAGCATGGTTGAAAGGAGAGGCTAGAGTGGCCCAAAAAATAGGTTCCCTAATCAAAGACTTTCTATCGAGCCTCTAAATTTTTGAAGAGCACAACAAAGAAAATTTTTGAACAAAAATGTAACACTCTCATGAGACCAATTATAGTTCATCCACTCCTAAAGTGCAAGTACTAAGGGCCAAAATCCATTAAATTTACAACTAAGTTCTTGACATTCATAATTTTAATCCAAGAATATACATATCACATTATCCACTTCTGTGGATGGGGTTTCCACTACCTACTCCACCACACAATTTGGTCTTAAGAGATATTTATGGTTTGTAGGTCGAGGTCCTGATTTTAGAACATTATTAAAGGATTTTCTTTGGGATGAGGAAGATGCACCCTAGACTTTGGCTCCACCTCATAACACTGAAACCTTATAGCTTGTGACATCCTTGGATATGCCATACTCACTAAGGCTTTTCTAATCCCGAAGTTACTAACCTTTGTATAGGAGTCAAAAACTACCATATGGGGTTTTCACTCAATCCTATAACTTGGTTGTGAGTAAGGAGGCAATATTTGAGGGTTTAACCTACATAAAAATAGTACCGCATGAGATATATTTCACAAAGAACATAAAACTCACTAGATCTAATGTAATAACTTCCCTCTAGATGTAGAGAGAACCCTACAAAAAAGGGGGGCCTTTATATCTAAGGTTGACTCAAGTCTAACAAAGAGTTTTCCTTGCTTCTAATGAAACCATCTAAACCCAACTATGTGTGAGATGGACATGTCATGAAACCATATCCTATTTGAGCCACAATGACACTCTCTTTTGAACTTCAGGGAAATATTTCATAACTGCGCCCACCACAAATTCCCGATTGCACAAAATCATGAACATAGTGAGAGAGTTGAGAGATGAGAGACATCGTGAAATCGTCTCACCCACTTACATATATAATCCAACAAATAGTTTCTGTTGTGACCCATTCAACAAACCTAGTGGCTTCCATGAGTCACCATCCCTTACTTAGAAAAGAAAGTTGGAGTATAATACGTACAATGACATTCATCTCTAGGGGTCCTTTCTAGGCCTATGAAAAGGGGTCTTTTATGACAATAGTAGATGCAAAGGAAGTGTTGGAGTGAGAGATCTCCTAGGGTTTAAAGCTGATTTCCAAAAATTTCAACCTATTACTTTTTTTATTTCCATGTTGAATGTCTATAGTTAAGAATGTTCTTTCATAGTTTTCTAAATGTATATATATTGAAGTCATATATTAATTCTTTTCTAATAATAATAATAATAATAATAAATATATAATTTAGTTAATTTTTATGATTTTTTTAGTTTTAGCAACATGAGATGTATTATGAAATATTTTGATACTTATCATGGATTGATCCAAATTGGATCTATGAAGATTATCAAAGTGCCATGACTGTATTAAGACAGGACAGACTTCAAATTTATGAACATAGAGTGATAAGGAAGACCTCTGGACAGTGGCAGATTGCAGCTAACAAGGAACAACGAGGACCTCAGTCAAAGCGCATTGACCGAGGCCCATGGATTCCGCGCAAGAGGCAAAACTGGCACTTAGGAAGCCCATATCAGGAAACAACGGCCATTTCTAAAGCACTTCGCTAGGCAAAACACCTTGAGAAGGAAAGGCCTCGAGCTTTCGGTCGCATGGGAAGCTGGGAAACTGAGGGGAAAGAACTAAGGCGAAAGGCGGGATCCGCACTCCAGAACAACGTCATATCAAGGGAACCCTTGGGCAGTAAGCGGATTTGGCTGAAAATGAGTGATTTCATTCATCGCATGACATGTGTCCAGTGGATGAGAGAAAAAACTGTCGCTCATCGCATGCTAACGATTAAGCAAGTCAACCGTGCAAAATGAGCAAATATTGTAGGATCTGGGGGCTCTAGATCTGACAGCGGAGATTGTGCCCGATGGAGGAACTGGATTTGACAGGGGAATTAAGCCATAGCATAAAGAAGTTTGAAGTCTGATTTGATCACTGAGTTGGCGGATGAGTCATTCCACAGTGTAATTGAATTACCGAACCATCAAGGAAGATTTGGCGTAGTTCGTGAGAAGACAAGCAGCTACTTCCCTGTGGACGATGGAGGTGACACAGAGGTAGGGAACTCCAAATGAATAGTAGAAGGTGAACTGAAGGGGCGATGAGGAATCAAACGGTCATGAGATAAATTGGCTTTAATCCATGAAAAGATAGAGAGAAGGACATGAAGATGAAGAAGAGAGAAGAAGAGAACAAAGATAGAGAGAGTGAAGCAAAAGGCAAAAAATAGAGAGCCGAGCTGACCTAAGGCAACATCGAGCAAATAGAAGGCATGAGAGGTTCAAGCAATCCCTAAGAGGATCTATCGAGAATTGAGCACCACATTAGGCTTCTCCCATTAAAGACCAGAGAGGTCAAGATCTGGTAAGGAAAAGAGTCTGTGTACTCTAGTGGCTTGGGGGATCCAAGAACCACCCTACCAAACATTATATGTTTTAGGAGACTCAAATTGATCTCCTCATTGTAAATCTCTACTTTAAAGACACAATAAAAGAAGGCCACCACTGAAAGTTGGACCAGAGACGTAGCCCTAGAGGATAGGGTGAACTACTTATTAGTCTGTTGTGTTCTTACATTTTCTTACTGTGTTTCTCTTGCTATTTCCCATTCTTCCAGTGTTTGTGTATTTTTCAATATAATCGATCCGTTTCCTACGATAACATAGACAAACACCAGCACATGAGTCTGTAATACCTTCATTTGTTAATCCTTTGACTGAGATCACTCAAGAGTGATTTTCAGATCAAGTGGTATCAGAGCTCAAATTAGATCAAAGCTAAAATTAAGAGAAGGAGATTTAGTCAAAACTAATCCTGAAATTGGGAGAGTCTATCCTCAGAAGACAATGTCAGAGGAAGGTTCTATGTGGCCAGACCCTCAATTCCTAGATAGTTTCCTAGCCATAAATTCCGTGGTAGAAGAAATGTATAGGGACTTTAGAAAACATAAGGATGAAGATTCATTAGGCTCTAAGCAAGACAAAGGAGAAGATGAGTCACATTCCCATGACCACTCAAAAGGCAAAGGGAAAGAGGAAAGATTTCTCACACCTCCTGATAGCCCTAAAAAGAAGCATCTTTGATCAAACTAGATGTTAAATTTGATTTACCTATATATGATGGAGAGTTGAATGCAGAAAAGTTGGACAATTGGATTAGACAAATTGATGTTTATAGAGTATAGAATATCAACTTAAACAAGAGAAAGATTCAACTAGCAAGCCTATGCCTTGGAGGCACTACCTTGGTTTGGTGGGAAGGCAGGACCCAAGCTGACATGAAAAGACATGTTAAGACCATCTCTGTCTAGAGTGAATTTGTTTCTACAATAAAAAAGTAGTTCTATCCATTGGCCTACATGCAGCAAGCCATGATGAGTTGCCAAACTCTTCGACAGTTGAAAGGGCAAAGTGTGCAAGGGTACACTCAAGAATTTAGAAAGAGAGCATTGATTTTAGGAATCTCATTAGACTCACCTGAGACTCTGTTGAAGTACGTTGGTGGTCTACACAGCTACATGAGGCACACTATCCTCATGTTTAATCCCACTAGTATAGATGAGGTATCTATACAAGCTACTCATCTATAAGCTAGAGGAAAAAATGGAAATCCAGAAGTTGGGGGATCATCCCAACCCACTGCAAGCAAGAATAAAGAGGAAAGAAAGTAGAAATGGAAAGAAAGGAAGGCTAACACCACACAGAAAAGCACAACTTCATGCACTCACTATAAAAAGGATCAACATGATGATGAGCATTGTTGGATTTTGCATCCAGAGCTGAGACCTAAGAAGTTCGAAGGCAAGAAGAAGAAGACTATTGTAGCTATTCAGAAAGATTTGGGGTCAGACTCAGGAGATTAAACAACCATTGCAACCACAGGTATAAGAGGTAAGAATTGTGAAGCATCTACTCGTAATTATGCACAATCTACTATTGATGAAGAAAATGAGAGAAAAAGACATGAGATTTTCCATATTCGAGTTATTTCCAAACCTCAAAATATTGACACTTTGTTTGATAGTGGCTCACAAGTAAATTTAATTTTTGAAGCAATTGTAAAGAAGTTGGGATTAGCAACTACACCTCACAAGAAACCATACCCATTAGGATGGTTAAATGATAAAGCACAACTACAAGTGACTAGACAGTGCAAACTCAAGTTTTCTTTTGTGTCGGCATTTGTAGATGAGGTTGAGTTAGACATAATTCCTTTGGATATATGTGGAATTGTTTTAGGAAGTCCTTACTTGTATGATAGGAAAGCTATTTTCTATAGAGCTGAGAACAAGTATATACTTGTTAAAGATGGAATCGGATACTTTGTAAGATCTCATAAGCTCAAGAATAATTATACTCTCATAAACTCAGGACAGATGAAAAGAATGATAAATTCATGCAAACAATTCTTACTAATGGTTGTAAAGGAAAAGAAACATGATAAAACCAATGTATTTGAGGGTTGTAATGCTAAACAACAAGATGATATAGAAAAGGTTGTTTGAGAGTATGATATTGTGTTTCAAGAACCTAAAGGTCTACCACCCAAAAAGGAAATAGTACATGATATTATTTTGCAGCAAGATGCTCCATTGCCTAACATTAGAATGTACAGGTTGTTTGCTTTAGAGAATGTTGAAATCAAGAAGCAGGTGCAGGAGTTGCTTGAGAAGGGGTTCATCAGACCTAGCACATCACCATGTGGGTCACCAATCGTTTTGGTGAGAAAGAAAGATGGCTCATGGAGAATGTGCATTGACTATTAGGCACTGAATAAGATAACAATCAAAAATTGTTATCCCCTTCCTCACATAGATGATCTTTTAGATCAATTGAAAGAAGTTGTTTACTTCTCCAAGCTAGACTTGCACAATGGATACCATCAGGTCAGAGTTGCAGAATAAGATGCATGGAAGACTGCTTTCAAAACAAAGCAGGGATTGTATGAGTGGCTCGTTATGCCTTTTGCCTTAACTAATGCTCCTGCTACTTTCATCAGATTAATGAATGTTGTACTCAAACCTTTTCTTGATGATTTTGTTATTGTGTATCTGGATGACATTATGATTTTTAGCAAAACGTGGGAAGAAAACTTAAAGCATGTTAAGTAGACACTAGATGTTTTGAAAAGAGAAAAACTTCATGTTAAACTCTCAAAATGTTGATTTGGCAAAACATCTTTGAATTATTTGGGTCATATAGTAGGGGGTGGTGAATTGAATATAGGTCCCTCTAAGGTGGCAGTCATTGTAAATTGGCCTAAACCCAAATCTGCTACAGAAGTTAGAAGCTTCTTAGGAGCAACAAAATATTGGAGGAAGTTCATTTCTAAATTTTCCTTAATTGCATCTCCCTTACATGCTTTAACAGGATTGAACAAGGTATTTTAGTGGGGAGGCAAATAGCAGAAAGCCTTCGACACCTTGAAACAAAATATTAGTACAACACCTGTACTAGCACTGCCTGATCTTAAAAGACCATTTGAGATCCAAACAGATGCTAGTGACTATGCCATGGGAGCAGTGTTGACATAGCATGGTAAACCCATATGTTATCATTCTGAGACTTTTAATCCTGCAGTTGTTAACTATCCTACATATGATAAAGAATTGTATGCATTAGTTCAGAGTGTGAAAAAGTGGAAACATTACTTAATGGG
>APFE030949152.1:20205-49314 GCA_000404065.3 Pinus taeda | reverse complement strand
CATCTTAAGGTGAATGGTTAAAGCTACATTTAGTCACTTCACAAAATTTAGTAAAAAATACCAATATCTCCATTAATATTGGTTTTTAACTTTTTCTGATTTAACAAAAGGAGTTCAAAACAATGAAACTTTATCACTCTTTCTGCATCACCCTCGCAGAAGATTTCTCACCATTTTTCAAACTTTCTCAATATGATATCTTCATGAAAAAGTTTAGGTACTGATGTTGGATTAGTTGTTTGAAAAATAAGTTGGTTTGTACAACCTTTATCTTCTGTGCTATTCTTAGTTTTTCCTAATGATCTATAGGGGTTGGAGCCACTGCACCATATTTTCCCAAAAGTTGTAGATTGTTCACCAAGAAGAAAATTAATCTACATGTTACAACGTTGTTAAAAAATGTGAGACCTATAAGGGTAGTGAATTATGCTAATAAGCAATTTAGATTGGGAGAGACGTAATTAAATTTTATTATTTAATTGAAGATTTCCAATTAAAATAATAATAAATCTACATTTATATATTCATATATTGATTGGAAGGATTTTCACAATGGTCACTTCTTTCAATTAGATCCCCTTCAAGCCTTTGGGATACCTAATACTTTCTTATATAATATAGTTGGGGATTGTTACTTGTTGGCGTGTTGGGGTAAACAAAGTTGACGTGTTCTTTTTTATCTCGCAGTTGGAGTCTATGGAAAAAGAAAGAAATTTGATAACTTGAAAAAAGTGGTAGCTTACAAAAGTTGTAGAGAAAAGATTAATCTCTCCTACCTTGATAGAACTTGTTGTCAATATCAACAAGTAAAAGAACTTTGTTGTGGAATATTATCAAACCTAATAGAAGGATATGAAAGAGTGTATTGTAAGAACCTTAACAAACACAACCATTGAAACTTGGAACATTGTTTGTAGGAAGAGAAAATTATGTTTTTTTTTCCAAACATGTATGTTAGTATATTACAGTTTAATGAATATGTTTTCTTATTATCATATATGGTTTCATACTTTAACAAAACATTCCCCAAGGCTTCACAATGTTTTATTATTCAGTAAAAGATTTGCCAAGATCTTACAAGATTTCATAATTCAGCGAAAGATTCTCCATCACTGTACAAGATAATATAATCTAGCGAGAGATTCGCCAAAAAATTATATATACATATTATATTATTGATAAAATTGTGTCCCATTTTTCCTATGTATCATGGGGATTAGCCCATTTATTATATATATAAATTTAGTGTGGTTCTTAAAATTTTCCCTACATGAAATCCCTAAGGTGAAATGTATAAATCAAATTAATCCCACATATCTTTTTTTATACAATTAGCCCCTTTATATGACAATAATTAGTTCAACCATATGCATAACTATCTTTATATTAATCTCTCTTCTTCCGCTCTTTGATTCTTCTATGGACTTCTATGTTTGGTATACATTATTCTTCTAATTGTCAAGTTACAACAAAGTTTTTCCTATTGGTAATGGATACCATCCCTTTCATGATTGTTATGTAGTGTTATTTTAAGGTTTTCCACTATTTTCTATTTTTGGTCTACATTATTTTTCTACCTGTAGTATTACAACAAAGTGTTTCCCATTGGTAATAGATACCATTTCTTTCATGCTTGTTGTGTAGTGTTACTTTCATGGTTTCCATTATTTTCTATTCTCTCAATTTTATGTAGATTGAAATGATATTAATGTTATTGGACTAATACTCTAATCAATTATTTGTTGTTAGTGTAGTAAGCTTAAACTATAACAAGGTTGTTTTATTACCCAAGTGACAAAAATAACCTAATAAATTGGTGAATCCACTTGTTTTCTTAACCACTAGTTCATCTTACCTAAGCTATAGAGGCTTTTCTTTTCATTTCCTTTGTCTAGTAGGTTGCCAAACTAACCTTCTCACTTCAGTGCATTAAGTCAGTATTTTTTATTCCCTATCACATAGAGATTTTACCAATTGTCCAAGATATATATCTATGAAAATCATGTAGATGCCATATTTCTAATAAGTGAGATTCATGTGAATGTCTATGCATAGTCTCATGCAAATCCTATTTTTCATATATGTTTTTTCATTTTTAAGTTTTAGTTGGCTGATAGTGCTAAATTTCTTACACTATGTAAGCCCAAAATTTCACCTTTATAGTTCATTCTTGCATGTTAGTTTGAAAAAATAACCAAAGTCTTCTTTTCCTTACCATGTTGATGGCTACTTAAAGCTACATCAATAAAATTTGTTTTAAATCGTGAATAAAATGTGTTTTAAATTATCCATTATTTTTTATAGGGACTAGAAATAAGCTCTCTCATCCTAATAAATTATCTACCTTACACTCTAAAGTGGTCTTGGTAGACTAGAAGGTGTGAAGGCTTATTCATCTCCCTTACAAACATAGATTTGGGATATTAATTAGTTGAAGCAATGCACTCAAACATGTGCACACTTTTAAATTTCCACAATGTTGCAAATCACATCTAGAGCTTAATTAGGAAGGACTCATAAGTCACTTGATCCAATATTTCCTACGCATGTTTTTTCCAAACACTTACTCGCACTTTTACTCACACACTAAAGTTACAAGATTATGCCTTTGTTGAGTATGCCATTCTCCTTGTACCCACAAGCAATTTACTAAGATTAGAAAGATCAAGGTGTTCCAAAGAATCTACCATCATGCCCTTAAGTAAATGAATCAATTCACAATTGAGATATAGAAATTTTAAAATAAACTCTAAAGTGACCAACCAAAATCCCCCACATGAGGTGAAAAAATAATTTTTTAGTTTATGTTAGGATCCTCAAGGTAGGAATTCAAATAATCCTCCTTGATCATTTTCATTTGAAATATAGAGGTTGACTTTTTAAAGTTCTTGAAATCCCACATCCCTATTGTACAAAAAGACAAAGATAAGAAAACATATGTGAATGGTTTAAATATTATGTTCAACCTCTTGAGAGCCTTATAGAGATACCCAACTCTCATGAGGTTTCCCACCCTATGAACACTTACAAAATGAGACTGTCGGACCTCCACTAGATGAAGGTAACTTAGTGGAAAACACATAGAGTGCCTCCTAGGTTGTCATTGTAGGATGTAATTGCACCTAAATAAGATGTTGAACAACTATTACAAAATGTTTCCAACTTCTTTGAAACATGTCCCATATATATTCACTTGTTTATTTGAGTGGATTCAACCCCATTATTGAAACTCTTAGAAGACCTAGTTGTATTATTAAGTGTAAAGCATAGTAGCTCTTAATATTGGTGTTTTTATTTTTATTTTTTAACATTGTCATGTAAATAAATCCCATTGTAGGAAAACACTATAATTTAAATAAAATTTATCATCCTTACTTATTTTCATCATAAAAATTTACTTTGTAGAGACCATTGTTTCATAAAAACACCTACACCTATTCATAACGAGTTTCAAACCATGGGGGAGCCTTTGGCACCTCCATGTTATCAATTCCTAGTTGATCCCCCACTAGTGTTTAAAGGCATTCCCAGCCTAAGTGGCATGACTACTCAATTTTGCCACTGTTATCACATTTTTCCTAGTAGTCAACTCAATAAAAAATCTTTCACTCTAAGTAACAAGTCAATAGACTAAATATAGATTAATTAATAAGTAGTTTTCTATCCATTGACTTCCCCTTGATTGAATACATGGATTCATCGAAATGTTTCTCAACCATATACATGATCAACTATCCATCAATGGTATAGAAAGATTCATTGTATTTCAAATACACATCAACATTATAATGAATTTGTTGTCTATTTGTTGTTCCACTACTAAATACATGAATTCACTATATCACAATTATTCCCACTAGGTTATAATGACATTCACCAATATTTTGACTAGTTTATAGTATTTTTTAGGTGCATTACTAGACTAATTTCTCCATTACGGCACTCTTGCACTGTAATTCAAGTATCACAAGAATATCTCATGTATGATACCATGCTATGCATCAATTAACATGTTCAAAATCACAATATAGATATGTATGACACAAATAATATACAAACAATATGTATACATACAAAATAATACAATATTAATCAATTAAACACATTATAAGCACACTTATATTATGTAATTTACCAACTAACTATAGAGCTCATACATTCCACCTAACCACAAGTATCACTACTCATTCCATCTAACCATAGACCTCACTATTGTAAGTCACCCTAAGTTGGGGCTAAGACTCCATTATGGTAAAGGCTCACATAAAACCAATTATGGTCATACAAACGATGCCAATATCAAAGTAGGTTGCGTACTATTTCTAGCACTCTCCATAAATATAGTATGAGATCCCCCGACTTGCATAATCCAAGGTAATGTGTCCCTTATTTTCCTTTATATTAGATTGGGATGTGCCACTACTCTACTTGGCCTTTTAGCATAGACCACCTAGGAAGTCTCAAGGTATTGTACCTTTGAGTGTCCCAACTACACTTAGGAGTCTCCCAAGAACCCATCTAGCCTCACACTAGGAAATTTTACCCAACCAATTCCCCCTTCAAGATCTAGCCCTACCTTAGGCAAGCAAGGAAAAATGACCACAAAAATTCCACCTAGAAATTTAACACAAGTTTATGAGGTTACAAGCTTAGTAGCTATCCAAGCTTACATTTTTATTAGTCTCTAGCATAAACCAACAAGAAATTAGGGAAGTAGGATCATTGAGTGGTGGTGAAATTATGATGGAATGATTCATCACAAATTTTACTACTATGGAAAACATGATTTAAGTATGTACGGAGGGTGAAAATGTGAAGTTGGGTTACACTTTTAGCACTTTTTTGAGAAAAAATATCATTTTTAGAAGTTTTTCAAACTTCAGTAAGCAAAAGTAATTTTTCTGCTTTTAATTTCATTTTATAGTAAAAAAGAAACCTTGTGAGAAATTTTATTACCTTTCTATTATTTATTTAAAAAAAAAATTTGTACACATTTGATATGTCAACTTATCAATGGTTTGGCTATATGTTCTTTAAAAATCAAGGGATTCATAAAAAAATCATGTTTTTTTGGCCCCAATGTATTCTTTGTTAACCTTATGTTTTTGAAAAAAATGTGCTGCAACAATCTAGACAAACTCTACTTCGGTAGGGATATATTTACAAAATCAACAGATGCATATCGTAATTACTAGAATATTTTGAATTGAACCAATATGAAAAAATTATAGATTTTGAAGATGTTTAACAATGCACCAAGTTTCTCATCATATTAGTTAAAAACAAGAAATATAAAAACTACCCATTAAAGAGGATGGACCAACATAATGCACCATAAATTTTCCATATTTTTTCAGAGTGTATTTTGGAGATACATAATTTTGATTTCACTAAATCATAATGACCTTCAAGAATCTTTTGCACACATTTTACTAGAAAATTATTTAAAATTAACAAATATCTATGAAATTCCATAAAAATTATATCTAGCGAAGGTAGATTCAATTCTGCAAATGATGGTGTTGGCTTTGATAGTAAATTCACTATATTTGATAGAGTTTAACCATTCCAAAATTTGAGAAGGGTGAACATATGCGAGTTGTTGCAGATTTGTAGGTTTTCAAATGGATTTTTTTTTAATGGGAACAAGCATTTAAATTTAACAGGAAAAACATTTTCAGTTGAAAATCTAGTATTTTTGGCCAAAAAAACTCTTCCATTTTTTCCATTGGCCGCGAAGTTGAAATGATGCGACCATCCAATGTGACTGTTTCGACTGGAAGCTATAAATAAACTTGGCTAAAATGTAATTTTCTCACTCACATTCCTCATATGCAACTTTTGAATAACAAACTTCTTTGAATCTAACTTTTGGATAGCAAATTTTTTTGGGTTGGATTTTGAAAGTGAATTTTTTCATTAAAAAAAATATGGAATAGGTAAATAAGATTGTGGATAGCATAATTGTATATGCAACTCTCTTTACAAAAAAAAAGGTTTATCATATATTTCATCGAGTTTCTGATTGAAGATTGGACAATAATTGGTTTAATTTGAACTTGTCAAAACTCACGATTCAAGGTTTGGTTGTATGAATATTTAAGATGTATTGATAGTGCTAGTTTGTCATTATATTGCTATATTAAATTACTATTCACAGTTATTAATGTTTCCAATCACAAGTGTTTACTACTGAAGCTGCTAAGTTGAGTGTTATACGTTAGAGTTTGACTTGATGATATTTTTGTTGATTAGGCTGATTGTTAACTTACCTTTGAGGATCGATAAGGTTGAAGTAGAAGATAGAGTTTGCATTTATATGCTGAATGGATCTAGAATTTTTTTTTGGATCTACCTTTTGGATATTGAAATTTCTTGAATACATAAATAAGATTGTGGATAGCATAAGTATTTTTTTTAAGGTTTTGGTATTAATTGTTTTTTCAAACTTTTATTTTAGTGAAAATTTCTATTGCCCAGTTTCTTCTCCATGACTATAATTTTTTTCTTTTTCTTTTTAAAGTATTTTTTTCTTTGAAATTATATTTCATAATACAAAATTTTCATTAATTTTTTAAAAATCTATATAGATTGAATTATCATGGGGAATCGAATAAATTTTAAGAGAAAATATGATTGAATTAGAGACATTGAAGCTCATAGAGAATACTCGAGAAACGGTTACAAAAGAAAGAAGGAAGAACACTTAAATATTGAAAGGGAAAATCAATCTCAACAATAAGTTGAACAAGGTATGTAAATGTAGATAATATAAATGATATTTAAAATTAATAGTGTATTGTGCAATTTAATTTTTATTTGATGAACTAATTTGAAAAATATTTTGCATTGTAAAGAGAGAGACACTTCCCTCATAACATTGATGTTGAGATTGAAAATGTTGAATGGCAAAGTGAAGACGAAAATGAACGAGTCATTGATGATGTTATTGAAGATGTTGAAAGAGATTCAAGTGAAGAAGAACTTTAACCACCCATAGGTATGTATATACACATCATGTATTATTGAAATTATACATATTTATTAGTTTCAATTTCATAAACTCTATTTTTTAATTTAATTATTTAATGTATATTTATACTCATTTACATTAAATTATCACATGTACAAATGAAATCAATATTGATGATGAGATGTTAGAGAATGTCGACACTCACACATATGGAGATAATTTTTTTTACCATGCTATATGATATCATGTTAATTTCATTATTGATAAGTTCTTCAAAGATGAAAATGTGACAGTTCAAGTTCAAATTTTAAGAGATCTCTTAACATTGAAGAAATTAAAAAAATCTACAACGCTATTGTGCATTCGAAAATCAACAAAAGATAAAAAGGTGAAGGCGAATGTGATTCAAAATATAAGAAGTGCTCTAAAATCAATTGGAAGATCTAGAAAGAAAATTGATCTAGATGCACATAGAGAAATACAACCAATAGTGGCTTCATCAACTACTAAAGAAAATCGTTTGATAAAATCTATGGAAAAAACATTAGGGACCTCATGAAAAACATTGCACAAGCATAAGAAATTTGGATTGAAAATATATGAAAATGATGAGCTTGCTTGTTGGATAGTTATTTCTAGGAAACCATAAAAGGATAAACTTGGAGAAAATGTAAAAAATATGATATATGAATATTGGGTGAAAAATTCACATGTTTCACCAAAAGAAAGGGATGTGATGAGACGAAGAATAGCACGAAATAAACATGTAGAACATGCAAAACATAGCATGGACACCACTCAGATAGACTTGTTCAATAAGTTCAAAGAAGAGAATCATGGAATTAATGTCTCAATAAATATTTTTATGCAACAAGAACCATGGTACGTTATGCCTATCACTATACGTGACATTTTTTTTGTCATTACCATATGGAATTTCAATTATATTATGGCACCTTCCTTAATTTTGGTAAAACATTTTGGAGAAATTCACCTCCTTTCACTATCCACGATTTCATATTCCAAATTCTATGTGGAAGAGAAAATCATGAATTATTTTACCAAAAGAAATATGTTGGTGGTAAAAAATGTGATTATTATGGAAATTTGACTTTGTTTCACAAAAAATATCCTATTGATATGAATGATCAATCATTGTGAATGGAAGAGATATGAATATATTCATACATTGATTGGTGCAAGTGGCATTACAATTGATAAAAGGATTGATTTACAAGAGGAAGAAATTTATGTGATAGAGTTCTCGAAGAAGTTTGAAACAAAAATTTATAAATGCACCAAACATTCTCATAGAGCTCGATGGCAGGACCTGCAATTCATAAAATCCCATGAAAATGTTCCACCATGGATAATTTTGTCAATAGTTGATTTTGTAGAAAATTACACATTTGTTGTACAAAATGAAATACAAAGGGAATATTATGATTCTGGCCAAGTCTCTATGCTTGTCCATGTTCTATATAGACATTTTTAACATAATGTTGATCACACAGAAAGCATCAGTGATAATCAACATGTTATTAAATAATATCGTATTTATATTAACGGCGATCGTACACATGATACACATTTTATACAACATTTCTTTGATAAGATTTATGATTCATTGAAAGGTCATGGAATAAAATTCAATGAACATTGGATATGCTCAGATGGATGCACAAGTCAATTCAAATCTTCCCTATCATTCTTTTGGTTGTGTCGTCTTCATATGAAAACCAACATTAAACATTGTTGGAACTTTTAGACTGGTCATGGAAAACGAGAACATGATGGTGCAGGGGCATGTATAAAATGAGCACTTCGAAGATATGAAATAGACCACTTTGCGAACCAGCTTGTCTCAGCTGATCAAGTTTTTCACTGGTGCATTGTTGCACTAAGCCATGAGACTAACCCATAAAGGGAGGTACCTATGTATGAACATATATATGACCTTGTACATATTTTTAATATATGGTGATTTTTATTAAATTTTAAATTTTAAAAATTTAAGACTTTTACTTTAAATAACTAGTCGATGATTATATTTGATATATAAATTGTATATTAAATAACATTTTTAAATTCTTGTTTGACTTTACTACAGGTTCTTTTGGGATATTGGAGTCCAATATGTCAATAGACCGATTCCATATCAAACTAAAATAGTAAAAGGGACTCAAAAATTGCATTTAATTAAAACAAAAGAGTATGAAATGCATTTGCATTTGATAAAAGAAAAGAATCTTTTTTTTGTCCTGTTTGCATAGAGGACACAAAATTTAATGATGTTTGTGAAAACAATATGTATATGAAAGCTTGTCAACATACAAAACTTAATACAAAGGGGAAAATGTCGCTTGCAAGCTTCGAAGAGATGGAATCAGAGGAGTCTATAGTGTCATCTGAAGGTAACAGAGTTTTTGATATTGTTAGAGAAGGTAATATTTCAATTTCTTTCAAAGGATATGTGTGTGTGTGTGTGTGTGTGTGTGTGTGTGTGTGTTTTATGTTTTCAAAATCATTGTGTATAAGTATAGATAATAATTTAAATATATATCTAGATCCAATAAAATTGTACATGTTGATAACTAAATTTTTATTAATGATGATCTAAATTTTCACTTTTTCTAATTTTACAGGAGATGGTTTTGTTGTAGTTTCACCCATTAACAACATATAAAATGTCAAGTATTATTTGATGTGGTGCACTGATCAAAAGATGAAGTTATTGGAGGACTATGATGATAACAAATTTATATATGAAAGAGGGTCTATTATACTGAAAGGATATTTCTTCCAAGAAACTGATCAAATCGAGAGTCATGTTTACTTTCAAGACTATCAACCTGATGCCATAAGTTGTCAATATAGTCACTTAGTGTGTGCAACATGCATAAAGTTGGTAGAAGTTCAATCAAGAAAAAAATGAAATTTAAAAAATGGAGAACGCCAAAAGATGACCATGAACAGATAATTGATTATGGAATTCCATTATAATATTTTTAATTGAATTGGCCAACAATATCTTCTCCTTGTGTTAATCTCTAAGAAAGAGTTCAAGTATATTGTTAGACTTTCCTTTTGAGCACTCGTAAGTTGTCCATTCTGGCTACTACTAGGTATTACATAATTGTTTTCATTAGTATGGCACCTTTGTTGTTAAGCTAAAAGGAAACTCAAAGATACCAAATACTACTAATATGTAAGGATGCAACATCACAACCTTCTTGTTTGTTGTTGGTTATACAACTATCATGTTTGCAATGCATTTTTCTTTTTTTATGTCATCTTTGTATCTTTTCAAATATTTTTAGTGCTATCTTAGTGACATTATTTACTCTATTAAAATCACATTACCATCAATTTAAAACACTTTTCATCTCTTGTACATCTTGATAGTAAAAAAAATGCATTTTATTGTGTGTTTTTCCTATATATGCGGTGCATACACCATCTATATGTGCATTGCATAATCTCCATTATATGAACCTATTAAAACTAACAATGCATTTTCCACACATAGTATTTAATATTTGAAAATTTCAATTACCAAGACAAAAGTTAGGCCCAAATTAATATTAATGCAACTTTAGTTGATTAAGCATTTCAATTTTTAATTCTCAATCTCTAAGCTTTCTCAAATTTCATGAAAAATACAATAGTAGGAGACTTTAAGGAAAAAAGGGTATTTTAACTTTAGAATGTATGTATTTAAAAAGATTAATGGAATGCCCTTTTGTACAAAACACATATCTCATATATATGTACCATAAATCATGCATTCTACTTATCACTTAATGCATTATTCTTATCATTTAACTTGAAACATAAATCACTTGAAATGTTCGTATGGGGAAATTGTAACTATTAGAAAAGGTATCAAAGATGGGTTCTAAAACTTTATATATGTAAGCCATACAAAGTACCAACTAAATGCAAATTTACTTTCATTGCTTCATATTCATGGACCTAAATGTAAAACCTTTAAGCATCAAACCATGCATCATGCAAAATGTAGCATGTTTTATAATGTTGAGTGTTAAACTCACAAACTATAACTTGAAACCTTAAATGAAACAAAGAGTTGAAAGTTAACTAGAACAACCAAACAAATGTTGATCAATGAGAACTTTGGTGGGTAATACATGCATAAAAAATGTGACTTATATGTGACTACATTTGTTCACAATTTTGATGCTTTCTACTTATCCACATTTTAGCTATATGCATTCTACATGTCATTTAACTTGAAACATACACCACTTGAAATGTTGGCATGGGGATATTGTAATTATTACAAAGGGTATCAAAAGTTGGGTTCTAAAACTCTACATATGTGAGCCATACAAAGTACCAACTAAATGAAAATTTACTTTCATTGCTTCATAACTATGAAATTAAATGTAAGACCTTTAAGCATTGAACCATGCATCATGAAAAATGTACCATGTTTTATAATGTTGATTGTTGATTAAAATCATAAACGATAACTTGAAACCTTACATCAAACAAAGAGTTGGAAGTTAACTAGAACAACCAAGAAAAGGTTGATTAATGATCATTTTGGTGGGTAATAATGGCATCCAAAATGTGACTTATATGTGACTACATTTGCTCACAATTTTGATGCATTCTACTTATCCGCATTTTAAACATATGAATTATACTTATCATTTAATTTGAAGCATACATCATTTGAATAGTTGGTATGTGGAAACTGTAACTGTTACAAAGGGTATCAAAATATGGGTTCTAAAAATCTACATATGTGAGCCATGAAAAGTACCAACTAGATGCAAATTTACTTTCATTGATTCATATTCATGAACTTAAATGTAAAACCTTTAAGCATCAAACCATGTATCATGCAAAATATACCATGTTTTATAATGAAATTTTAAAGTATCCTTCCTTTGAACAACTTTATATTAAAAGTTAAGTATCAAGCCACATCCATAGTAGACCTTTTATACAAGACGATGATCTATTCATGAATGTAAAATGTATACCATGTTTTACAACACAATTTTAAGTTATGATTGTTTTAGACATCTACACCATGATGAGATTCATGAATGAAAAATGCCACCATGTTTTATAATTTGCAATTTTACTATTCATTAAACAACTTGAAAAAACAACTTCACAAAACCTAAGAATCAACCCAAATCCATATTATCTTCTTCTAACATTATAAGAATCATCATGCAAAATGTATAAACTCGAAAATTTGCATATATTAAAGATCAATTCATAATAAAGAGTTCTATTTAAAATATGTGCAAAATTTACATCATTAAAAAAATAAATATCATAAAAAGACTCTCAAATACAAATATGCATCAAAGATATCAATTCATAATGAAGAGTTTTACCTAAAATATGTCCAAAATTTATATCATCATAAAAGTAAATATAATAAAAATACCGTGAAATAAAAATATGCATCGAAGAGAACCTCGTTGCAATCTATGATCTATCATTATCCTCATCCACATGAGTACCCTTCACAACATGTGTAATATGCATATATACATAATATTGTGGACATTCAAATTAAATTTTAATGTATCAAAATAAAATGAAAATTTTATCATCAAAGCAAAATTATAAAAGCTTTCAAATTTCATGCAATACCTTGTGGTGTTCCCCATCCATTGTGCCCTCATGGAAGCCCTCTATTACACATGTACATGTATATATTAAAATTTAAAATTTCACATGAAAATGCATGAACTTGTAATATTAAAAACATTGTAACAACTTTTTCAAATTGTCTAAACAATCCAATCCCCATAGATGACTTAGGTTTCAAGTTCAATGCAATACCTGGTGGCATTGCGCCCTCATGGATGCCCTGTACAACACATGTACATGTGTATATTAAACATTTAAAATCGCACATGAAAATGCAAAAAACCGTAATATTAAAAAAATTATAACAACTTTTTCAAATTATCTAGATAATCCTATCCTCGTAGTTGACTCCATCACCAACATCCCTGAAGAAGGGAAACTGCCTTCATAAACCTAAAATTCCAAAAATTTAAAATTGTAAGATAGATCTCATTTTTTAACGAGACATGATTCTTCAATTTATAACAAAAAAAAATTGAAATATTCAATACTTATGACAAGCCAATATCTGGAAAATCTCCTAATAGGGAATAAGAGAGATGCGAGCTGTTGAAAATGTTAGATGGAATGGAAATCCATTAACATTTAATTATGTAATTATTTATTTTACAAAAATGTCTTCAAAATACTGATATAATAAAAGTAAATTAATAGAATGAACATGTTATTAAAGAAACTGAACATCTCTCAACATATCGTCATTTGAACCCGAACTTGGCAACATATATTATCAAAAATTTTGTTCAACAAATGACTTTACTACAAATGGTAAACATATAATATATTTGTGTTAGATTATATTTGATAAATTTACAAAATGTATGTGAATCAACATTAACACATACATTGCATTAAAATAAAATATCAACCCTAAACATTAACACATACTAATCCCATGCTCTCTTCCTCATGACCAATTAAGTCTTTCCAACCATCATGACAAGCCTTTGCATATGATTTAACCTCTTCAATATTCATATTATCTATTTCCACACCTGATTTAAATACAAAGTTATTACATGAATCAACTCGTGCTCTTTGTCAATTTAGACCGACGTCAATTCTAGTCAATGAAATATGTATGCTTTCTATATGGGCATCCCTTGCTTCTCGACCAATCTGAGAAGTGGCATCCATCTTTGACCAAAAAGTTACCAGATGTGGAGGTTGAGGTATCAAAGGAGGTGGAGGATGAGAAAATTCAATATCTCTTAATGCACCCTCATGTTAATATGTCCAACCTTTCCCAATACCATAAAATATAGATGAAAGTTTAGTATAATTAGGTTTCATACCCAAAAAAAAGCTCCACATAAAATAATCGAGAAAAATAATGTGGAACCTCATCATTCCATTGCATCTTGTCATTCGTTGCAAGGAACCTATCATACAAATGGTGGGATATTTTAGGGTGCTTGAAATATTGCACCTTCAACGTATTTATTTTTGGCCCTCCTTTTAAATTAAACATAGATTTGGCATGTTCTTTTGTAACCATCCTATTTACCTCGACTCGTTTATCGAGACCCAAATTGTTTCCTTTATATGCCTCATCATATCTATAAACCCATCAGTTGTTGGTCCAAGGTTTCTGTAAATATCAATAAATGTACTTAAAGAATGCAAAACTATTTCTAAGCATTGGCAACTCTCTACAGGGAGCTCCAACCTCCCAAGATCGTTCTTCAATTTTGAATAATGAGTTGTGCACCTCTATAATGTATACTATTGTATATTTATTTCCGAAGGAAGTTCATCAAGAATATCATATGGATAGGTGGTTTCTTGAATCACCCTCCTTCATCTATGTTGACTTTGGTCAACATTTTCACCCTCTGCTTCAATATAATTACATAAATATTAAAACATTTCAATGCATTTATATACATGTAAAATAGACATACATGTATATGCACATATAATTTATTTATGTACAAATTTGTTTTAACATAAAAATAAATAAGTTTTATAATTTTCAAAATTGAGGATCATGATCCAATTGAGATTCATGACCACTCGAATATGGTTGAGCACCATCACGCCCAAGTACATGAGTTAATTGAGCTTGTTGACTATAGTGAGAACGTTGATCACCCTCACTCGATGACCTAGTGAGAGATGCTACTAAAAAAGATGGAATTTATTATAAATTAATAAAGCTAAATAGAAAAAAATCTATTCAATATGTATGTACATATGATTCTATGAATATCAGTTAAGTTAGCACATAAACATATATACACCACCATGATGATGTAATGAACAATGGCCCTCCCTTGATTCACCTAATACTCTCCTCGATCCACGACCAATCTCAGAATGATAGAAATTCGCCCTCAGTCATGCTTGAGACTCAGTTGATGCTTATATCGTTTACAGCTCGAACAATCATGTGTGACTGCTCATGTGATGAAAAAAGATCCTCATCCATATAATATATATATATAATAATCTTTAAAAAAACATAAGTTACCTATGCATTTAAAATATTTAAAATTACTATTTAAAAATATCAAGAATTCAAAAAATTAATAAGACAAATAAATGTAACTATCTAAGGGTTTCTTCAAAATTATTTGGTGTAAATTCTTCATTTCAAAAATATACTCAGAGACTAAAAACACAAATGCTAAAGTGCACATATTCATAATTAATTACATTTTTTTTTTTAACTTGTCACCCCGATAATTCACCTAATAGTTGTGATTACATAATGGGGGCACACTTAGTATAGTATTGAAATAAACACATGGTCATTAAAGACACCACATTTATAAATAAAAACACACACATATAAGAGATATCTTATAATGTCCATCAATAAATTTTGATGGACTGGTTCTTGACATCAATTCATCTTTCACACACAAATCTTAAATTAGCATTACCCCATAGAATAGATCACTAGACATCCTATTAACATTTGCACAATGACTTATGCTAAATGATTGAAATTGACTAGCAATAATGTTTGCTTCACTATGCATTTGTTTTAACTTCTCCTTTTTGACTTGGTACACACCTTTCATCTAGCTGCACAAAAGTTTAGAATTGGTGAAGAGTACAATTCCATTGGATCCATACTCCCTAGTTCTTCCTAAGCATTCTATCAATGCAATACAATATTCTTCATTGTTTGTTGTCCTTCCAAGTACATACCTTTTCCTTTAGAGGACTTTGTTCGTCGTAATATTTAATAACACATATGTAATCACTACGTGTCATGGATTGGGATAAAAAGAAACTTCAATGGATAATGTCTACTTTTCAACCATGTTTAATGGGTTTTCTGATCCCTGTTAAAAAATCAATAAAATGAATAATATATTTCTTCTTTGCAAATTCCTTGGCCATAAAAAGTTTGATCAAGAACTTTATGGGAGAATGATGAAAAATAATTATCTAAAATCAAATTCTACCATGGAATACATTCTAAGTACTAGATAGATGGTTATCATGGCAAGTGGGGAGGAGTCCAATTTTACTTCTTTCTCGCAACATTATTGCCAATTGTTTGTTTCAAGTGGATAGATTGAAATTGTCATTTTTTAGTATTTTAAAGTTCAAATTTAGTTTTATTTATAACCATGGAAAGTACCAACTTATTTCCCACCATTTTAGAATATTCATTCCATTATTGTTAATGCAAGTAATTCAAGTCCAAGATGATTCCTAGCTGAAGTTGAAAAATTGGTTTTGCATTAGTCTCACAACATAGTTAGATAAAGCTGGCAGCAAAAAGTAGTTACTAGTCTTCTTGCTGGCATATTTTTCTAAACAATGAGTATGTTTTCCAAAATGATCACAAGGGTGAAGATAAATACATTGATATTTCATGTAGCCAAATCAATGACAATGTTGGACTTTGAGAATCTAATGTGGAAGTGGAGTGGGTGAAGATGAGCGTTATTGAAGAAACCAAAAATTCTAAAATTGGAATGGTTTGGATTAGTATGGAGTATGAAAAGTCACTTTAATATTCTTATTTTCTCATAGTAGGGGACCCATTAAAGGATTGATTTTTTATCTCTCTATAATTCTACAAGAGACTTAAAGAGGTGACCTCCAATCTTGCTGAAATGACAAGAGGTGACCTAGTGCATCTAGGGAATACTTGAAAGGGAGTACATGTGTGGGCTTTATGTGTGCGTGAAGAATATAAAATAACATAAACTATTATTGGATTGTCTTTAATTTATTATGAAGCTCTATATGGAAAATATTAAGGGTTAACCCTCCTATTTGATGTGAGGAATTCCCACAATATACTTGAAGGAAAGTTGATAATGTCCTTGCCTATTTTGATGATAGAAGTATTCTATATGGCATCTATCTTTTTGAAGCCTTGGAAGAACTACTTAATAATATTAAAATTCTTCAACTTTAAGCTAGTGCCAGCAGGCTACAAGTTTGGAAGATTTAACACTGCTTCCTCATCTCCTTTGTAAAACATGTACTAACCGAGTAGCTATTTTTGACGACATCTCATCTTAAGGGTTTCTGTGATCAACCCTAATTCCGTCACAAAATTTTTGCATCTTAGATAATGCAACATTTCACCTTTGTATCTATCCATCATTTTCCCTAGCCTTTTGTGTCAAAGTTAGACTGTAGGAGTTCATTTAACACATTTAAAGTTGTTGAGGGGAGAAGTATTTCAATATTAGATATGGCATTGTTGAATGTATGTCTAGCCTCTCCCTTGTTGAATCTATAAGTATTTATCTTGTGATCAAAGGAAGCACTTGTTGCGAATTGGATTAAACTTAATTGAAGCTATAGAAAAATTCAATAAAGCATTGATTAAAGAGGTTAATCTTAAGGTTTATGTGAATCTTGATAAATTTAATGTTAACTAAATATGTTAAAGCTCATATCATAGTCCTATAAATATGTTGGGAAAAGAATGATTAAGTATTATTCCCAGTCCAAGTTTCTTCCAGTGTCCCAGAAATTCACGTCCCAGCACCAATGCTCCCCACACTCATTGGACTTGGGAAATTTATTGAGAAAATTATAATTTGGAATTAGTTATCTAAATTCATTTCAAATTATCCATTTTCACAAATTATCAATATTGTAAATGTTCTTTTTGTAGCCATATAATACATCTGATCTTATAAAAGAAAAAGACCACAAAAAAAGCTTCTTACTTATAATTTCTCTTATTTATAATGATATATATCTTCCCATAAATAATTACTCTCCTAAATAGTCATAAATCAATTGTAAATTTTCTATTTACACAATCAAGTTATACTAAAAGACATTTACAAAATAAAACCACCAAATGTTTCACTACTCCAACCATATAAATAACAAACTTCCAAAATAACATCTAACATGGCCCTTTCCTCACTAATCAATGATCTTTAGTTATATTAGATAATCAGATAATGTTCTATAAGTTTCTAAACTAATTATAAAGTGAATGAAGGTTTCTATTTGGAAAATCAAGTTATATCATAATTGAGAGACATTTGCACAAAAAAATCTACAAATGTATCACAATTCCACTAAATATAACTAACATTACATTATGCAACATTTCACTTGTTGTGGAAACTATGGAGTGCAAAATAGTGAAGGTGTACAAACTATGTAATTGTGCATGGTATCAATTCTTTTATATATATGTGGGCCATGAGCCCATCTCAAAGTTTTGGTTTTTTGTTTTTCTTTCTTCTGTTAAACATTTCAGCTATTTGTTTCAGACGAGAAGGCATTGAAATTGTTCCTACATTGTAGGTTGGTTGTTGTTGTTTAAATTCAAGTTTTCAAGTTTTTGGTATTGTCTTTGTATGCAATTTTGTTAACATTTTTTTTGTTTTTGCAGGTCTATTGAGCTAGAGGAGTTCGGCGTTGGTTTGTTCAGCTCTAGAGGAATTCTTTCAACCCGTCCCCATAGTAAGTTTGACCATTTCCTATAGTGGCGATGTAAAAACTATGTAATTATGCATGGTATCATTGCACTTTATGCACATACTTAATATTTATGTAATCACTACAAAAGAATATATCATACAGGTTTCCAACATTAGTAAAATATGCATTTGATATCTCCAAAGGGATGGAGTATTTGCATTAAAATAACATCATTCATGGAGATTTAAAAGTAATCATTTAATCTCTTGCAAGGATATATTTTTATCTAATTTCTTTCTACTAATGTAGAATGTTAGCTATAAACTTTTACTGCTCGGTTGATAAAATCAAAGGAATAGATGGGAAGGATCATGTTATTGTAACTTTTGATGGGAAGTATTTGTTGCATGGTGAGCAGGTAAGAGTATGATGAAATTTGAGTAAACTTGCCTGATTTCTTTTACACCCATGATTGGATTTTGCAACTATTATGATCAAATAAAAGTAGTGGTGAAAATAAAATGAAGTCAAAATATTAATTTCTATAACCAAAAAGTTATGAGAAACTCAAATGTAATTTTTTTGAGGAAAAAACATATTTCTTTGTTCACGTTGATTGATTTTATCACTTAAATCTGGTTATTTCTATGAAAATATTGCAAAAAACAGAGCATTGTGCTGCAAAAATGTACAAATAAGGAAGATTACAAAATATTGGGTTATCATGCTATTATCAAGACATCACTCTATTTTGCTTAGTATTATGTGCTAGTGTCATACTTATTTAATGCATTAATCAATGTTTCCTAAGTGGCCAACTACTAGGTAATATATTCTTATTACATATGAAGGCAAGCAAGTTAATAAGCCTAAAAATATTGATTGCGATGTATTAAAATAGAGAGAGAAACATCTCTCAGTCATCTCTTTGCCTTTATGTTTTTGTTTTATATCACAAGTTAATGGAACCTAAGAGTGATTTTGTGTTTTTATATATTGCAAGTTAATGGAACCTAAGAGCGATTTATGTATCTTGGAATGTTTATTTAAGAACGGTTGCCAAAGTTAAATTTGTTGGTTTCTTGTTTATTTAAAATAATGTTTGTGTTATGTTAGAAGAGAATGTTTCTCATCTTAGAGACATTTTCTGTAGAAATTACATGTAATTCTAAGTTAATGATCATTATTATATATTTTTACATGTATATTTATTGCTTTTATATTTTGGAAAATTTGAAAGTTGTATATTTGGGAAAATGTTAGATTTTTGTGATGACAAAATTGTAGTAAAGAAGTAATGGCATCATATTATAGAAAATAATTACAGAAACATGAAATCCTAGTCGGCACGATTCTATGCTGAAAAGCTAAGATAGTGGCACATAAAACTTATGATAGTGGGACATGGAGATCTCCATTAGATGGTTGTGTTTGAGGATTGATCTTAGTGTTATAGACATATTTGGGCACTACAACCCCAATCTTATATGTCAATAAACCAAGGGATCTTTAACCCCTAAAAGTGTTGTTTCATACCTTAAAGGATCATAGTCAACTGATTACATCATTCCCCATAAGTTCCACCTGAAAGACCACTCAGAACTGGCCAAAACTAGACCATACTGACTGCTCCACTATCAAGGTGCGATGCATACTGGCTCCTACACTAACCAGGTGCGATGCATACTGAAGAGGCTTTCTGTGGGATGTGATAAGCGAGAATGGACAAATGGCTGAGATAGTTTGCTAAGTGGATGCTCATGGAATCTTCTAGAAATTTCTCCTATGACACTTGTCTCTGTGAATTTGCCCAAGGATGAGTAAATCTCCAAGTGGAACCAAGAACTATGAGTGGAATGCCACTAATCAAAAACCCAGAGCTGACTCACACCCTTACAAGACATCTATAAATGGATCCCTCATCTGAGAGATCAAGGAGGTTGGAATTGTTGGCATTATGACACAGGTTTGGCACTATGGCACAGGCGTTGTCCTTGATGGCAACTCACTCAAATGGAAGATCTCAGTTCAGGCTCTCAGAATGAAAGAAAAAGAGATATATGTAGGTTCCTCTTAACCAAGTCACGTATACACACGGTTTAGACAATCAAAAGGCGTGTACACGTATGCACGCACTTTCATGCAAGGAAAAGCGCATACATGTGGGAAAACTTATTTTTGGTCCATGGTATTTAGTCCTTGGTATCTGAACCTATGGTTTTGTACCATGGTATCTCGTCCGAGTGTCGAACCCAGGTATTGATTCTCTATGGTTTTGGACCATGGTATTGAGTAAGGCCTAAGTCTATAAAAGGGGGAAGAGATCATTAGGCAAAGGCATTCACTAAAGCATTGAATATCTTATGGAGAGCAAGATCTAGAATTGGATTATGGTGCATAGCTAGATCTGAACCAAGGAGGAACTTGAGTGTTAGAATAAGCATAAGTTCCAATGTTGGGTCAATATCTTAAGGCTTAAATAGTAGTATCTTTGTGTGATTTTGTTCTATTATATTTGGGGCATGACTTGATCTATAAATCTGATAATCTGGGTATAACTGATGTCTGAATAAGTGAAAAGGGTAAATTATCTTCTATAGATCTGTTCGCAAGTTTGGCACAGCAGAGGTAGGTATACATGCTGGTTAAGTAAGTCAAAACAGCATATACGTTGGTTGGCCTTAATACAAAAGTGTATGCACACAGGTTCTACATATTGAAGTAGTGTACGTCTCATGAAATATGTTTTAGCTACTTCTATTTATTGCTGCAGTATTCAGGGTTCATGATTGGTTTCTGGTTACTGTTAATCTATTCTGGTTACAACATTCAGAGAAGTAATTTTTTGATGCAGTTTTGATTGAAGCAAAGGAGATTGGTTGATGCAGATGTATTTGATGTTTGATAATTGTCATTGATGGATCCAGTCTGAAAATTTATGAAACGTGGTCCCTGGAAGAAAGAGAAGGTTGTAGCCTTCTGTAGGTCAGCACCTACGTACTAGTACATCAGCTAGTACAAGAGCTAAGGGGGTTGTAGCTCCCTTCCAGGAGAATTTGGAGAATGAGAGAAGGTAGTAGCCTTCTATAGGTAGAAGCCTGCGTACTGGTATAAGACTGCACCAGTAGAAAAATACTGTAAAAAGGAAGTTTCTTATTAAAAGAAGATAGAGTCAAATTGCAGCAGGTGGTTTTCACCCACATTGGGTTTCCACCTTATATCTTGTGCCCATGTGTGTGATTTTATGTTCTGTTTTACTACACCTGTTTACTGTTCTTATGGTTAATGAAGTTCTGATGCACTGATTAAAGATCAACATTTAATGAATCATAAGTTTACTGATATATGCTGGTTGCTTTAGACATAGTAGCGTATATACGCAGTTTCCCATAACTGAAGTAGTGTATACAAATCTGATTGTGAAATGAAAAATAATTGATTTGATAATATTGATTCACCCCCCCTCTCAGTATTATTTTCAACAATTAGTATCAGAGCAGGTCCTTCAAAAGAAGCTTGATCGCTTGAAGGAAGATCTATCATCATGAGAAACTATGAAAAGAGGCATCTATCAGGCCATCAATATTTGATGGGAGCAACTTCGTCTATTGGAAGGTAAGAATCACAACCTATTTTCAATCTCTTGGTACAGAAGTTTGGGATATCATGGAAGCAGGATACACATTTCCATCAGCAACTTCTACAGATACAGCTGGTAAGAAGCAGTATGAAACGAATGCAAAGGCTGTCAATACTCTATTAGGGAGTTTATCTCAATCAGATTTCATCAAGGTTTTGTAGCTCAAAACCGCAAAAGAAATATGGGACAAGATCGTTCTAATCTATGAAGGAGACGATCAGGTAAAACGTGCAAAACTACAATCTCTTAGAATTCAATATGAAAATCTCAGAATGCACAATGATGAAAGTGTGGCTAATTATTTCTTACGTATATATGAGATTGTTAATCGTATGAAAAACTTGGGTGAAGAGATAAAAGAAGTTACTTTGGTTGAAAAGGTTCTAAGATATTTGTATTCTAAGTTTGAATCAAAAGTTTCTGCCATAGAAGAAAAGTAGAATCTACAGAGCATTACCATGTCACAGCTGCACGGAATCCTAACTACTTTAGAAATGAGAAAAGGGGAACCATCAGATAGGAGAGAAGCCACATTCAAAGATTTATGAAAAGGAGATTACAACGAGTCATGACATATGCCAGAAGGAGAGGAAGAATCAAACTTTGTCAAGAACCTTCAACAGGTTTCTGGAAGATTCACAGGTAGGCTACCTTTCAAATGTTTTTCTTGTGGAAGAGTCGGTCACTATGCAGCCAAGTGTCCTCATAAAGATAAGCTTGACAAAGGTAAGGAACCAGTTATATGGAACAGAAAATAGAATGTAAGTAAGAAGAGCTATTATACACATGAAGACAATGATGGATTTTCGATTAGTGATGAAGATGAATAATGTAATGATTATAGAATTTTGATGGCTTTTGAAGATGATGATTTCTTGGATGCTATAGATGAAGATGATCTCTATGAAGAAATTTCTAAAATTAAAATCTATTTAGAAGAAAAGTGTATGATCATAGATACTTTGACATTCCAACTTGCTGAAAGGGAAAAACATAATGAAAAGTTAGAATGTGAAATTGTGGGACTTAGAAAAGATATTGAGAAAACAAAAGCACTTAATCTTAGATTTTCTAAAGGATCTGAAACTTTAGATGAGCTTATCAAAGTGCAACGTTCTCCTCTAATCAAGACAGGTCTTGGATATTCTGAAGAAGCATCTCAAGCACAGAAGCCATCCACCTCAAAAAGTTATCTAGATGCTGTAAGGAGAAGCGAACATGTTGACAATCGACAGCAAAGGCATAAAGCAGATCACCAGGTAAATCAAGGTCAATCTATTTCAAGGATGAATAGAGATCACCAAGTAAATCGGGGGCAATCTACTTCAAGGATGAACAAAAGTTACAATCAACCGTAGGTAAATCATTCTCAATTTGCCTATGGAAACTACAATCACCTGGATGGTAGGTTTGATAATTGCAAGAATTTCTTCAATGGTCAATGTTTCTCTTGTCATAACTTTGGACACAAAGCTACTCAATGTGTTTCCTACAAGACCATCATGACTAGAGAAGCATGAAATCAAAGGAGTGTGACTGGGATCATGAAAAGGACCTACAATAACTTTTCTGCTCTTAAGAATGAAATAGAATGTTCTATTTGCAACAACTTTGGTAATGAATATTTTGAATGTAAGAGTAGGTTTCAACAAACAACTCAGAAGGAGCAAGCTTCATTGAGTCCCAAAACATGGAGAAAGAAAGAACCAAAACCAGAAAGATGTGGTATAGCCTTATATGAGGAAGGACAAGAAAATCAGTGGTACATCGACAGTGGATGCTTGAAACATATGATAGGTGATAAAGATAAACTTCAGTCATATAGTGCCTTAGAAAAGGAAAGGAAGGTCTAATTTGGAAATGACACCCCTGCACTCATAAAAGGCAAAGGTTCTGTTCTTTTGAAAGAAAAGGTCAAAGCTGGAAATGTCATGTATGTTGATGGCTTAAAACATAATCTATTGAGTGTCAGTCAAATGAGTGATCAAGGAAATGAGGTAATATTTTGATCAAATGCATGTATTGTTCGTGAGCTTGATACAGGAGAAACAATGATCAAAGGCATAAGAACTCCAAATAATTTATACATACTCAAGGGAGGAGAAAAACAATGCTATCTAAGCAAGAATGATGAACATTGGCTATGGCACAGAAGATTGGGGCATCTACGCTTCTCTCAGATAACGAAAGCATGAAAATATCAGGCGGTTCGTGATCTCCCTGACATCAGAATTCCAAACAATACAATATGCAAATCATGTCATTTTGGCAAGAAAACCAGAACTAATTTCCCTGAGAAGGAAGGATTAGCTAGTCAGCCACTTGAACTTGTCCATACTGATGTATGTGGTCCATCCAGGAAAAGGTCACCTCGAGGAGAAGAATACTTCATATTGTTCATTGATGACTTTTCCAGGATGTGTTGGATAGGAATTCTAAAGCATAAAGATGAAGCTTTCGAAAAGTTCAAAGCATTCAAAGCCTTGGTTGAAAACAAGTCAGATCGCATAATCGAATGCCTCAGGTCTAATCGAGGAGGGGAATTTACCTCGGATGAATTTTTCGATTTTTGTGAAGAACATGGAATAAGAAGGGAATTCTCTACTGCAAGGACTCCTCAGAAAAATGGAGTAGTAGAAAGGATGAACAGAACGGTTCAACAATTGGCTCGTACTACGCTTGATGAGTCTGGAACTCTTGCAACCTTCTAGGGTGAAGTTGAATTTGTTGCCATTACTATTCTCAACAATACAAACGTCCGAGTGAACAACACTCAGACTCCTCATGAAATTTGGTATGGTAAGACTCCTACAGTAAAATACTTCAATTTTTTGGAAGTAAATATTACATCAAAAGCATTGATGAAAACCTTGGCAAATTTGAACCTAGAGCAGATGAAGGCACTCTCCTTGGTTACTCTCTCCACAACAAAGGATATAAGTGTTACAATAAAAGACTTGGAAAAATTGTTGAAAGTATTGATGTAGTGGTTGATGAAGAAGGAAACAATCCCAGGCAGGTAAAATCTGAAGATTTAGAAGATGATGAGGACTATCCTTCAACATCAAATCAGACTTATGATGAAGAAGAAATATATGAGGCACCATAACAATAGATAAGGGTATAAGAAAAGACTCCATTCAGGTATGTCCAGAAGAATCATCCAGAGACTCAAATTTTGGGGCAAAAAGAGGCAGGTGTACAAACAAGAAGAACTATTTCAGAAGCTTCAAGCTATGTAGCATTGCTTTCCTCCACTGAACCACGAAATGTAAGTGAAGCATGCAAAGATGAATGCTAGGTCAAGGCCATGAATGAAGAACCTGACCAGATTGAAAAGAATAACACTTGATAGTTGGTTCCTAGACGAAATGATAAGAATGTCATAGGGACAAAATGGATATTCAAAAATAAGTTGAATGAAAATGGAGATGTTATTAGAAACAAGGCCAGACTTGTTTGTAAAGGGTATGCTCAACAAGAAGGTATAGAATTTGAAGAAATTTTTGCACCGGTTGCTAGACTTGAAGCCATAAGAATGTTCCTTGGTCTTTCTAACTTTCAAAAGTTCAAAGTATTTCAAATGGATGTGAAATCTACCTTTTTAAATGGAGACTTAGAAGAAGAAGTGTATATTGAGCAACCAGATGGATTCATCCTTGGAAATGATCCAAAACTTGTATGCAAACTTAAGAAGGCACTATATGGTCTTAAACAAGCTCCAAGGGCTTGGTATTATCATCTAGATAAATACCTCCATCAACAAGGTTTTTCAAAAGGATCGGAAGATAGCAATCTATATATGAAAATTGATAATGATAAATTGCTAATACTTGTTTTGTATGTTGATGATATCAACTTTGGTAGCAATGAAGAAGCCATGAGTCAAAATTTTGCTTTGGTGATGCAAAAAGAATTTGAAATGTCCCTGCTTGGTGAGCTGACATATCTTCTTGGTTTACAAGTCCAACAAAATAAAGACGGTATCTTTCTATCACAAACCAAGTAGCTCAAGCAGATATTGAAGAAATATGGCATGGAAGATTTGAAACCAGTATGTACCCCTATGGTGACAGGATGCAGCCTCAGCACAAATGATGATTCAACAGCAGTACATCAACCAACCTATAGATCTATGATTGGTAGTCTTCTCTATCTGACAAGTACCCGACCAGACATCATGCATGCAGTGGGAATAGTTGGAAGATTCTAGGCAAATCCAAAAGAAGCACACCTTCAGGCGGTTAAAAGGATTTTCAAATATCTTCAAGGAACACAAAACTATGGCTTATGGTATCCTAGAGATACAGATCTCACACTTCATGCATATACAGATGCAGATTGGGCAAGATGCATGGATGACAGGGAAAGAACTAGTGGTGGTGCTTTCTTTATGGGTTCCAGATTAGTATCTTGGTTCAACAAGAAATAAAGTTGAATTGCTTTATCTACAACTGAAGTGAAATATGTGGTTATTACATCTTGCTACACACAACTCCTTTAGATGATGCAAACTTTGCAAGACTTTCAAATCACTTGTACTCCACCTATCTCCATTTTATGTGATAATACAAGTGCAATTAGTATTTCAAAGAACCTTGTCATGCATTCAAAGACCAAGCACATACCTATCAAATATCATTTTCTTCGACAAGAAGTTCTTGAAAAAAAGGTCAAATTGGAGTATGTTCCCTCCAAGGAATACGTTGCTGATATACTCACCAAACCATTGCCCAGAGAGATATTTGAATACCTCAGACAGAAGCTAGGAGTAGTTGATGTGTCATCTTGCTGTTGAAACTTTTCTGTTTCAGAGAAAAGTGGTTCTACATGAGTTTCATGAGGAGAATCCATGTACATACACTGGTTTATGTGGATACAGTCGTGTATATGTTGGTTTGAAGATAAACAGTGGACCAGGCTCAGGATAAAAGGAGTCTGATATGGGTTTGATAGAGACCATATAGCACAGGTTCAGGGGGAGCATATATACTTCTAATAATTCATTGTTGGCATTATCTTAGAAGATCTTGGTTCAAGTCAACATCGTTTTTGGTTTCAGGTGGAACAGGTGTAGAAGGAGAACATGGCTACGGGTCTGAATGATGATTGACAGATGTTGCTGATGAGAGTTGTTGATGACTATCATAGTCTTGCTGTAGATATTTCATCTCTATGTCATGTATTTCTTTTCTTATCAAGGTCATGTAACGACCTACTTTGGTTTCCCGCTATGCCTAGGATGGATGATGTCATGTTCTTGTTTCATCATGTGTAAACTGTTGGTGTATCCCCACTTGGTTGGGTGGATGAGTCAATATTGGTATATCCCCACTTGATTGGGAAATGGATGTATGTATGATTCCTTGATGATAAGAATATCATTTGTGATGTATAAATTCATGTTTCTTCTTGTAGAACACTTTCTTGCAGACCTTGCCTACAGTTAGGGGGAGCATGGATAGCACAGAAAAACAGATATTTCAGCTTGTAATCAGGGGGAGCATAACCCTTTGCCCTTGATGGAAAAGGGGGAGAATGACTTTGAGTGACTTGGGGTTGCCATCAAGTCCAAAGGGGCAGATTGTTGGCATTATGACACAGGTTTGGAACTATGGCATAGGTGTTGTCCTTGATGGCAACTAACTCAGATGGAAGATCTTAGTTCAGGCTCTCAGAATGAAAGAAAAGGAGATATACACAGGCTCCTCTTAACCAAGTCATGTATACATGCGGGTTCGATGATCGAAAGGCGCATATACATATGCACACACTTTCATGCACGGAAAAGCCCGTATATGTGGGAAAACTTATTTTTGGTCCATGGTATTTAGTCCTTGGTATTTGGATCTATGGTTTTGGACCATGGTATCTCGTCCGAAGTGTTGAACCTAGGTATTGGGTCCATGGTATTGATTCTCTATGGTTTTGGACCATGGTATTGAGTAAGGCCTAAGACTATAAAAGGGTTAGGAGATCATTAGGCAAAGGCATTAACTCAATCATTGAATATCTTATGGAGAGCAAGATCTAGAATTGGGTTATGGTGCATAGCTAGATCTGAACCAAGGAGGAACCTGAGTGCTAGAAGAAGAATAAGTTCTATTGTTGGGTCAAGATATTAAGGCTTGAATAGTAGTATCTTTGAGTGATTTTGATCTATTATATTTGGTGCATTAGTTGATCTATAAATATGATAATTTGGGTATAACTGATGTCTGAATAAGTGAAAAGGGTAAATTATCTCTTATAGATCTATATGCAGGTTCGACACAGCAGAGGTGCGTATACACGCTGGTTAAGTAAGTCAAAATAGCATATACGCTGGTTGGACTTAATACAGATTAGTATGCATGCAGGTTCTACATATTGAAGTAGCGTACATCTCATGAAATATGTTTTAGGTACTTCTATTTATTGTTGCAATGTTCTGGGTTCAGGATTGGTTTCTAGTTACTGTTAATGTACTCTAGTTACATCATTCAGAGAAGTAATTGTTTGATTCAGTTTTGATTGAAGCAAAGGAGATTGGTTGATGTAGATGTATTTGATGTTTGATTATTGTCATTGATGGATCCAGTCTAAAAATTTATGAAACGTGGTCCCTGGAAGAAAGAGAAGGTTGTAGCCTTTTGTAGGTCAGCACCTACGTATTGGTACATCAGCTAATACAAGAGCTAAGGGGGTTGTAGCTCCCTTTCAAGAGAAGCTGGAGAATGAGAGAAGGTAGTAGCCTTCTGTAGGTAGAATTCTATGTACTGGTATAAGACTGCACCAATACATAAACATTGTAAAAAGAAGTTTCTTATTAAAAGAAGATAGAGACGAATTGTAGTAGGTGGTTTTCACCTACATTGGGTTTCCACCTTATATCTTGTGTCCATGTGTGTGATGATCTGTTCTATTTTACTGCACCTGTTTACTATTCATATGGTTAATGAAGTTTTGATGCACTCATTAAAGGTCAAAATTTAATGAATCATAAGTT
>APFE030949152.1:1662-19875 GCA_000404065.3 Pinus taeda | reverse complement strand
TAGTTATTTTATTATATAATTTACCGAATTTAACTAATTTCTGAGAAGAATAATAATAATTAAATATAACATGGTTATTATTGGTTTGACTCGGGTCATTAGGTCAAAATTAGCCGTTAGCAATATAGTCGTTGGAATCTCTGCACATACTATTTAACAAGCTAAGCTGGATTGGTTCTTCAACTTGTCTTGATGATGAACCACACTCGTTGGTTCGACACGCGTCGACAAAAGAATATCTATGTGATTACGCTGAAAACTCTCTAAACAATGTTATGGATCACAGAAGTCTAAATTCCTTAAATACGCTAGTTTCTTTAGACACAGTAGCATATATACGCAGTTTCTCATAACTGAAGTAGAGTATACAAATCTGATTTTGAAATGAAAAATAATTGATTTGATAATACTTATTCACGCCTCCCTCTCAATATTATTTCCAACACTCCATTTCCTTTCCTCTCTTGACTGACCCCAAAAGTCACATACCCATTTTAGACCTTTATTGAGGGTGTCTTCTCTAATGATATCTAGGTATTCCCTACTGAGATGTTGTTCCTGCTCCTAGTTTTCCTCCCAGAACCACACAAGATACCCATTTCTTATCTCCCAGAAACTATGATTTTGAGCTAGGGCTTTGTTTTCCCAAGCCTTGTTCCAAATATGAGAACCCCTAATGTGACCTGACATTTGAATGTGGTCCTGTTCCTGCCAATCCATTGCATACTTTTCTTTCCATAGGTTGGTTCATGGGTTGTTGGTTTCCTTTAGCCATCTCCACCAAAGTTTTGCTCCCAAGACTCTGCACAAGGTATCTAGGTCATGGAGACCTAAACCACCATCGGTTTTGGGTTTACAAATCTTTTCCCACGCTACCGGGGCCCATTTATTTTTCTCTTCTCCTTTATCCCAAAGAAAGTTTCTTTTGAATATTCTTGATTTGATGTAAAAATCCTTTTGGGGCAGGAAGGGCTGAAAAGATATAAACTGGAATGGTTTGAAGAACAACCTTTGTTATAATTAACCTTCCTGTTAAATTCAAAGATCTGTTAGTCTAGTTATTGACTTTCTCCTTCAGTTTATTTGTAATTGACTCCCATATTTCCTTCTTCAGAGGTTTATCAATGAGAGGCATTCCCAAATATTTAGATGGAAGATTCTCTCTTTGAAATCCCAGAATTATGGAGAGATGTCTTTGGATGAAAATATCTGTATTGAAAAAGAATACTTTTGATATTTTGAGGCTTACCTCCGTGCCAACGACCATTGTAAAATCATGTAGGATTTGTTTGAAGGCTTTGTCTTCCTTGACTGTGGGTGTACCTTGCAACATAGTATCATCCACAAATTTTTGATGAGTCAAAGTGTCCTCATTCTAAGTGAGTTTTAGCCCCTTGATTCTTCCTTCTTCCTTGGCTGAGTTTATCATTCTACCCAATCCTTCCATCATGAGAATGAAGAGGAATGGGGAAATAGGATCACCCTACCTAAGGCCCCTTAAAGGCCTGAAGGTTCTTGATGGAGAGCCATAACCCACTGTATCCAGTTGTAGTCAAAGCCATAAGCTTTAAGAATTTGCTTTATATAAGGCCAGCTTAGCTTGTCATAATCTTTTGCTATGTCCAGTTGTATTATCATCCCTGCTTGCTTTTTGGTCTTGAGGGAGTGCACCACTTCATGAGCTTAGATGATATTATTGAGAATTTCTCTACCTTCCACATATCTAGTTTTCTCCTCTGACATAAGCGATGGAAGGAGAGGTTTGAATCTATTAGCAATAACTTTGAAAGTGATTTTATATACCACATTGCATAAAGCTATGGGTCTAAATATTTCAGGTGTCATGGCTTTTTCCTGTTTAGGGATTAATGCTATGAAATATTCATTAATCTCTCTAAGAACTTTTTTGGATTTTCTCGAGTCCTCCACCACATCTAGAATGTCAAATTTGACAATTTCCCAGCATGTTTTGAAGAAGCCTACATTGAATCCATCCAGCCCTGGAGCTTTCCCATTGTACATCTATTTGATGACTTCATTGAACTCTTCTTCCATTACTGGCCCATTGAGATTATGGTTGTCTTCCCTGGTCACAAATTTGGAATGTTCTTTGTGAATATTTTGATGAATTGAGATCTGTCTACAATGTTTTCCTCAGCTATGCTTTGGAAATGTTACACCAGAACTGATTCCATTTCCTTGTGAGTATTTAACTCTTTCCCTTGCAGATGTAAGAGTTTAGTCATCCTGTTATGAGCCCTATGTTTCATGGTGGATTTGTGGAAGAATCTAGTATTTCTCTCCCCTTCCTTTATCTATTTTATTCTAGATATCTATCTCCAGAAGATTTCTTCCTGTTGGCATCTGTAGTCCCATTCTTCATGAAAAAGGTCCACTTGTCCTTTCCTTTCCTCTGTAAATACTTCCTTGATGAGAATTTGATTAACTTCTTGTAATTTTCTTTCTACCTCTCTTTTGGCTTCAAAAATGTTGCCAAATTGTTCCGTTCTTTGAGACTTCGTTTGATATGTTTGAGTCTCTATTGCAAGAGGAACATTTTTGAGCCCTGGGTGCGCATGTCTTCCACCCACCACTTTCTAATATTATAAATGAATTTGGGGTGAGTGAGCCATGCATTTTCAAACCTGAAAATTATGTTTCTCAGGGTTCCAATAAAAGAAGCTTCCAACTGGACTAGCTAGTGGTCCGAGCCTCCAAAAGGATGGATCCATGAAGTCAAATAGTGATTGTAAAGAAGGAGATCCTCGGAGATTATGAATCTTTCTAATATCTAGGCAACTTGGGCAGTTCCCCCTCTCTTGTTGTTCCAAGTGAATGTGTCATTTGTTGTTTCTAGACTCACCAATCTCATGTTGTCTATGAAGTTCTAGAATACCAGTGAGTTGCGTCCTACCATTCTGCTTCCCCCTTTTTTCTCAAAGAGGTATTTGATCATATTGAAGTCCCCTCCCATAATCCATGGGATAATAGGGTGTCTCTCTTATCTCCTCCAGATAGGTAAGGATATTTATTTTTTCTTCTAGCATTTGAGGACCATATACGTTTGTGATTAAGTAGCACTCTTTGTCTCCCAAAGGTTGTATTACCATTGAAAGATGATTTCTAGTAGCTTCTGCATCTATGATCTCAAATTTTTGTGGATTCCATAGGGTAAGAATTCCCTCCATTTTGTTGATCGCTTTGACTTCAAGGAACTCATAATTATAGAGTCATTTGTTGTGTAGTTCTCTGATCTTGTTTATTGAGCATTTTGTTTCTTGAATAAACACCATGTCTGGTTTTTATTCTTTTATTCTGCTACTGAGATTTCTTTGTTTTCTCTTTCTATCTAGCCCCCTAATGTTCCAGGATGTGAACTTCATAATGATATGTTTGTGAAAGAGTAGCTGGTAAGATCTTTCATCTTACCTGAATTAATCATGAGTTTCCCACATTCTAACAAGAGTTCATTTTCTCTCCTTCTTCCTCTTTTCTTGCATGGGTTTCGGGTGGAGTATCCAAATGTAATCTCCATTTGTCTAACCCCTTTACTCTATTGGCTATCATGGTTCCTTTTGACTCCTGCAGCCTTTGCTTGGGACCCTCAGAGGAATAACTATTGCACTCTATTATACTCCTCTTGCAGTAGAGAGTCTATCCCTTTGTTGGTTCCTTGTTCTAGAAAGTGTTCTAGTTCTAGTTTCTCCTTATTTAGAATCTCTTATAGGTCTTGGTCCTCAATTCCTCCTTCACTTGGGGTTATTTCCTGGTCCCTTCCAAGTCCTGTGGTGCTTAGTGGATTCTCCCTTAGTTCATTATCTAGCTGTGTGATGTCCATGCTATCCTCTTTTTATTTTTCTGATGGAGCTTCCTCCATATCCTCACTCTATCCATTTGCTTCCCCCTCTTCTTCTAAAATCTCAAAACTATTGTGACTTGGTATCTTGTTCTCACTAGGTTTCTTTTGGTGCTTTTTCCCCCTCCTTTCCCCCTACCTGCCACTTTGGTGTATCCTTCAGGATCTCTTCCGATGCTGCCTTTCAATTTGTCCTCTCTTTTGTTGAATGGGAATTCTGTAAAGAAGTGCCCATGTTCATGACATTTGTGGCATTGGAAAGGGATGTGTTCATAGTCAACCACCTGAACCCATTCCTCATCATACACTTCGAGGATGACTTCATCTAGGCGTTCCCCTGATAAGTCCATTTCTACACAGATGCGGGCAAAGGAGGTATATTTGCCTCACAGACTCGCCTCTAATATCTTCATAAAATGTACTAATTTATTACCTATAGCTTTTAAGGATTCCGGAAGCCAGTAATCTAAAGGTAAGGAATATAATCTAATCGAAACCAGGAGTGATGTGAACATCTCTCGCTCTAGCACAAAGTTCATCATCCAAGGTCACATGTAGAGACCTGCGGTAGCATAGAAGTATGGTCCTCCTTCGAAAATTCTATCTTTATCCTCCAAGTTCTTGAATACCATTGTAAGAAAAACCCTTAGACCCAAGATATATGGCTAGTTCTCCTTTTAGTTTCTAGGTGTTATTTATCCATGTGTATAGTGCTTTCTCCGTGATCCAAATACCCATAAACTTGTACATGACCGCATAGGTTGCCATGTCATATTTGTGCTCCTCCAGAGCCAGATCATTTAGGGCCACCTATGGTTTAATATTAGACTTGGGTTTGTAGAGTCATGTTGTAGATTTACCCTCCATCGTCTCACCACTATCACCCTCTTTCGTATCATATTGAACCTCCTCATGGGTCCCTTCCTTATCATCGAGTTTACTGCCTTTCGTATTTTGGGTTCCAGTAGTTTTTGTCTCATTCTCCGAAGGATTTTGGAGCTTGTTCCTACTTGTCCCTTTGCATATATTTCAAAATATGTTATTGTAGGAGGGAGTGGACCTCCCTCCTCCTTGCCCCTCCATAGTTACTAGCTCGCTTCTGTTGCCCCTGTTTCAAACCATAGTTTTTCCCAATTACAGGTGAGTTCTCCATCACCTAAATCTATGTTCACATGTAGGGAGACAATCAATAATAATCTTAATCCAATGACTGTTATAAACAGCGAGTAAGTGATATAACAAAGAGTAGAAGATCAATAACAAGACATACATCAAAGGACACACTCCCCATATGAATATTTTTTCATTTCCTTGTCCTAAAATCCTTTAATTTTATAGCATACATGCCATGTGTTATAAATATATGTGTACAATGAATTTCAGAAGCTTGAGGAAAAAACTGAATCTAGTTATGCTCCTTTTCACAACTATAAGTTCCTTGTGTCTTAAATTATTCCTAGTTTATGCATATTTAAATGTTCTAGATGCACACATACATATTTCCTCCTTATTATTTTTACCTGGTCACATATCCCTAACCATGAAATATTAGAAGCATATGTTTCCATAGTATAAGGGAGATGATCTCTTGGTAAACTGATGGAAGGTAATGATTTTACTTTTTCTTTGATTCTCTAGATTGGTTTTATCATTTATAATGTCCATGGAATATTCTCCTTTTTCAACCTTTTGTATAAATAGGTTGTGTATTTTTCTTGTCCCTTATGTAAGTATCTAATATGAAAGGATCTAACATAGTTGAAGACACCAAGAAGCCATTGTGGTTGTTTCTTATATCTAATCTCATTAGGAAATGTAAGGATTTTTTGTTGTACATGATCTTGGAGTTGGATTCTCCCTTCTCCTATAATAAGACCTAATAATTCCATTCTTGTCTTTACATTTTTTTTATGTTTTTATTACAGATGAATAATCCACGTTATTAAACCCTTTGGAAAAGATTGTCCAAAAGCTATTTATGCTGTTTCAAATCCTTCAAGTAGACAAGAATATGATCAATGTATCTAGTAACAAACTCTAAATCATTAAAAATATATTCCATCAATTTCTAGAACATGAATGGGAATTCTTAACATTGAAAGGAATAATTGACCATTGATATTGGCCACGAGGTACTACAATGTATGTTTTGAAGCTATCTTATGGTTTTATTCCCACTTCCTAGAATCCACTCTTCAAATTAATTTTGTTAAATACATTACATTATTTGATATTTTGAAGCAACTATCCTTTATTAGGTATTGGATACAAGAGTGGAAACAAATGTTTATTTAACTTTTTGAAATTTATGAATAGCCTTGACATAAATCCTCTCTACTATAAATTCATGTTTACATAGTTGGCTAGGGAGGATGACGAGATTATTATTTTCTCAATTAGATCTTCTATATCTTGTTTAAAGTATGTTCTTCTAGGGACATTGGAATGGCAGTTGATTTCTATGGAATCAATTTAAGATATTATCCATATGGAAAATCCATGAAATATTTCTCTTTAGACCATAAAGCGTTAGGGACTTTAGAAGTGAAATTTTATTTTTTACTTTTGCACGATTGGAGCTAGCACCTTATTTTCATGTAGATATGAATTTCTAAAAATGATTTTTATTTCCATGATTTTATCAATTCATTCTCGTGGTTCATGAATGCATTAAGAAGTATCTAGAATTCTATTTTGCTAAGTATTATTACTATGCACTTAGTAGGAATATCTTCAACCATCATGATGACTTCATTTTTACCAAAGTGAAGGGAAGGTTTTCTCGCATAAGATATTGACCAAAAAGAATATCTAGACAAGTATTGTATTGGTTAAAATCTATTGTGCATTGCAATCCATTAAAATAGATTGGGAATTATTTAGTGAAATTATTAATAGAAATGCTTTCTCCACTAGTATCCATTACCCTTGTTTTTATTATTTTCCAATAGTAGCATGGGATTTCTCTAGACTTAGTACAAGAAAACACATCCCCATGTCTATTTGGGCATCCAAATTGTAGCCTTTGTATCCTTAGGGCATAATTTGTTTTATGAGAATAATTATTTGATCTATGATGTCATTTATTTATTGCTATAGTAGAGCACACTGAATCGGGCCTTGAGTACCAATTCTCCATCTAATGATGCCTCTTCCTATGACCACAAAAAATTGTAATCTTCATTTGTGTCTATTAATATATTTTGAAAGATTTGTTCATGTAGATATTTTATTTGTTCGCAAGAGTTCACTTATTTGGTGTTATATTTACTTCCTTTTGTGATTGAGTTGATTGAAATGCGAAAGATTCCACTCTTTGGAGGAATATTTGGGGCACTTAGCAATGAAACAGTTTCTAGAAGAAGCAAACATGGCTTTACATGGGGGATTAATAATGAGAGGGAATAAATGATGGGAATATTATAGGGATTTGCCATGGTTTTGATGACAGAACTACAAAGTAAGTTGATGAATTAGAGAAAAGAGAGATATTCACCTATGAATAGCCCATATCGTTGTGTTGGCTAATTTTTTATGGACTTCAATAATTTTGAAGGTAAATATAATTAGAATGCATCATTAACATTTTTAGACATAAGAATTAAATATCTAAATCAAATTCTAAGGTGGAATGTGCAAGGGATGTTGGTTCAATAGAGGATTCAAAATTAAACTAGTCAATATTATATACAATGTTTGGATCATAATCAAAACAAATATCAAAGTTTGTTGGGTTAATGTGCGATGAAAATAGTTTTAATATTTTCATACCTGGCCTTCATTTTTTCTAGAGGACGCTTATTTTCCCAATAACATGAGTTTCCATAGATGTAACATTTACTTGATTTCCTTGGACTGGTCCATTTCTTAAGTGGCGCTCTTTTCTTGAAAGGTTGGGATAGTTGGAGAACTGTTTTTTATTTCTTTTATGTATAGAGCAAGAACAATGACTAGGATCATACACATGATTTAGTTTTGGCTTAAAACAACCATAATCATAAGTTTCTCTAGAATGGTTACAAATAGGTTGGCTTATGAATTTCAAATGATTCTTAATTTTTTTAGAGGCCTTGAACATTATGCATGCATCCATAGAAGGTTTTCTTTTTCTTGATGTAGACCCATAAGATAGTAATCTTCAAATTGTTTCTTGTTCTCTTCAAATGACTTCCTTACAATTTTAGGTACAATTTGTTGAATGGTGTTGCCTTTGATTCCAATGTCAGTCCTTTGAATGATCTTAATATTCATATAAATTAAATTTATTGAAATATCGAAAGGACAAGGATACCTAGAAATCCTTAGAAGAATCACACTTATTGAAGATTTTGAGGATGCATATCAATGAATTTTTCTTGGAAGCCATCGTCACTTGATTCTCTTCATCATGTCAATTCTAATGGAATGTGGTACATGAGGAGGATCTTCACGGTTTGGGAGATATTATTGATTCAAGATTGAAACCCTTATTTTTGCTCAAAATCCCTAATATGGGATGATGTTCCATTTTATCATTATCTAGCATGTTACTGAAATCTTGAAGCTAAGTCGGATTTACATTAATTAATTAAATCAAATGTTTATGGCTAAAATATTTCATGTAGGGTTTCAATTTTAGAATCATAACAAAGGTGAAAGTCAACCTCATATTAAAAGAGGGATTTTGGGCTCCAAAATTTGAGATTTAAACGATAATTAGGAAAATTGGTCTGTGCCTATAGAAGGCACTTTGACCTATATATAAATGACATTTTTATACATCTATTGGCTGTGAATTAAGTGTGTGGATATTGAGGAAATAAATGTCTATGGCTAAGTAGCTTTCAACATCTGCAGAAAGGTCAAATTTTTTGGAATATATTTGGGATAAATTTTGGTTTTCTTTAGGACTAAAGAGTTTCGGTGGATTTAAAAATCACTTCCCTTTTGAGGACTAATATTCACATTCTCCTGTAGTTTATCAATGATAATTATGTTCCAAACCCTTGTCATTCTCTATCACTCTTGATTAGCCTGTCTCAGCCTTCTTAGGGCATCAATTGGTAAGTAGACAAGTGTGGAAGTCCTTTCCTTTTACCTAGGTATGGTTATTCATTGGAGTAATATAATACTTCACATTTTGAAATTATTGAGAATAGTTTAATCCTCACTTGACAATAGATCTATAAAAATTTAGAAGCATTGTTTAAAAATTTAAGGTGAAGTTGTGTCAAAAATGCAGTATTGTTCTCAAATGATGACATAAGGCCCTCTTAGGGCTCAATTTTGGAAAACATGGAATCATCTATTAATAGAGGCTTTTTGTGAAGACTTAGTAAATGTTCTAAGGCATTTTTGACAAAGGACAATTCAATTTTGTGGGAAGACATGTATAATATTCCTCTAAGGTGACTCTTGTTCGCATTGGGTTTATCACAGTAATTCATGCAATATTTCAAGTGAAGTTTTGAAGAAAATTTAAGAATATAACTATGGCTCTCCTTGTTTTGAAGCCCAAAGTTGTCTCTTTTTAACCACCTTCTTTCACTCCACCTCACTTGTTTTTACTGTAATAACTCTAATTGTGCATACGTTTACAAGCTTCATGGAAAAAGAAGGTACATAAACATATTTTGTTTCATAAGTTTCATTGTTCTGTATTATTTAACTTAATATTTCCATTAACTACTAAATTAGACCAATTCTGTAGCTAATGATTGATTCTGCAGCAAAGTCAAAGGTTCGATAGGTTCCAAAACTCTAAGACAGGATTTATACATATGGATAGGTGGATAATAGTTGGCACAACTATATTTTCCTATGTTCATGATCTAGATCGATGATAATAACATCACATAGGGCCAACCAATGGGGAAGCCAACCAGTGAAGAAGGAGCCGAAGGAGAACTAGGCAAGATAGGAAATTAATTGGTGTAGATATTTGGCCTCATGTTTTGCTTCTCTAATATAGAACCATGAGGAAATCATGATATATTATCTTTTTATGATATTTTTAGTCTCTGTCGAGTAGGATAGGCTCATAAATATCTAAACATTTATTCGTAGAGGTTATAAATCTACCTCTCAGCATAACAAACACAGTCTTGAATATTATTTAAAAAAATATTTTTTATAGTTATAAAAACTTTGTTTTATTTCATATCCTTGTTGTGCATTATCTTTATGTGTATACAATCATTTGAAGGAATCATTCTATTACCTACATCTCGCAGTAGCCCCCCTGGTGTTGTAAGGTTTTATTATTTTCAATTAACATTTTATATCATGTTTAATTAGTTCATCTAATTGTCTAGTTTAGATTGTTAATGAATGATTTTGATAGTGATAACAAAGTTCATAATTTTGTTTAACCATTTTTTTTGTAGGATAAATGAGCCAAGATCTCTTATGCACATGAAATGTAGGATAATAGAGTGTGGATTAATTTAGGATTTGTAGTATATTTCAAGTTATTTGAGTTAAGTTACATTTGAGTGAAGATGATTTTGATTTATATAAGTGTGGCATTTGAGATTAAATTCTTTTTCTTTTGAAGCAATTTGGGTTTGATTTTAGAGAAATTTTATTTCTAGAAGTGTGATGTTTCTTTTGAGGAAGTGTGATAATTTGAGATTGGTATTTGTTTCAAGCAAGTGTGATATATATTTCAAGCAAGTGTGATGATTATTTCAAGTAGAGTGATATTTCTTTTAAGAAAGTGCAATAATTTTGATTTCATTTTTTTTTAAGAGAGACACATTTACTTTCATGTAAAAGTAATGAAAACATGTGCATGTCCATATCTCAATTTAATCTAGGAATTGCGTGAATAAAAAATACTTCTAGTACACACATTATACATACACTTCATCAGTATATTAGCCCTGGTAGATAATTTATGTAGTAATTTAACATCAATTAAATCACAAAACATTTTGGCGTCATTTTTGAGGAAGTTTATATAAGAGTCAAGGTATGAGTTTGGTTCCAACATCATCACTCACTACACCATGACCTCGTATTGCCACACCATCCACCCAAAATCATATTCCATAAATTTCAGGAATGCATAGACTTGCTGAGGTACTTAGATATGAAATCCAACCTAAAGATTCACCAACTTCCTCTATCAAGCCGTAATAGAAGAAGAATATCATACATCCCCAACAAAAGGAGTAATTTTTCTATCTTCAAAGTGAGAACAACTTATAGGACAAGAACTCGAGATACCTAGTGAAGAGGAAGAAGAAGAAGCCCATTTTAATATTCCATTGATAGAAGAACCAAAGGAAATAGAGGAGGAACTAGAAACCCAATTTTGGAACCTTACATTAGCTCTGAGGAATCTGCAATGGTAGGAGAAGGGGAAGGAGAAGTACATAATGTGAATGGTGAAAAACCTAGGATTAGAGGTAGAAGAGGAGGAAATAGAGGAGGTGGAAGAGGTGTAGGAAGAGGAAGGGGAGGTGGTAGGGGAGATCTAGAGCCTTTTGGATTTCCCATATTTGATTAATATATCACAACCACAATGAAAATGATCTCACCCTCTATCCTCCCTAATTTCAATGGATTAAGAAATGAGGATCCCAAAACATTTCTCTTTGAGTTTGAAGTATTGTATAGATCCTATGACTACTTTCTTGGTACTAAAAAGTTCAAATTGTTTCCAGCCACTCTTAAGGATGCGGAAATAAAATGGCTTATGGGATTAGGAGAACATTTTATAAGAACATGGGAACAAATGAAAAATGCATTCCTAGAAAAATACAAGGATTATTTTATGCCCCATAACCTTAAAGATGAATTATTTAAAATGATGGAAAAGCAAGATGAAAATGTTGAAGATTTCATTGAAAGATTTTCTTCTAATGTAAAAAGGGCTAAAATTCATAATCTAGATGAAGAAACTTTAAAAGTTCTCTTTCTGAAATATATCAAAGATGAGTGGATAAATATTCTCAATTTGATGGGTAAAGGAGATATTTCTCAGTTATCATTTAGAGATATTTGTGGGTGATGCATACACATTTCAAGAGGAAAGGAATGAACTAGGAAAACTTCAAGAGATCATGTTATGTCTAGGATTAATAAAGTTGCGGTTGGGACAATAAGTAGGGATGAAATAGGAAATTTTCTTGACAACTTTAAAGTAGACATTTTGTGGAGTCTTACTGAAAAAATATATACCCTTAAAGTAAAAAACAAGAAAAAGCTTGAAAATGTTGCATTATCTTTCTTTTGTCCAAAATGTATAAAGAAGCATACCTTGAGAGAATGCCCCCTTGACTTAAAATGTGTAGAAACTTGTGTTATATGTGTAGAAAACCCTGATACAAAGGAATGTACTTCAATACAAGGTGTTAAAGTTGTATATCAAGAGGAATTAATTCCAAATCAAGTAGAACCTCTTTGTTTTATTTCCAGTAGACCATGGAGATATCCACAATCGAATATGACTCGAGGTTTCAACACTCAAACATATGCGCAACCACCATAAAATAATTCACTGCACTCATGCCTTGGAAACCTTGGCCTCAACCTTATGCATAAGGATGGAAAAATCCTTATGGAAAGTATCCTCAATATCCTCAATTTCAACAACCTTACCCTATTTTTCCACCACAATAAATTCCTCATGCTGTTCAACCCTCTCAACCTCAAAATCCAAACCACATCTTTCACTACCATTTCCACAAAAGTCAAATCAACTACCTACTCAACCACTTCGAAATCCAAATAATAAAAACTCATAGCGTGTTTGTAACATGGAAGGTAAAAATTTCCAAATGTACATGATAACTCCATTAGATCTAAACAATGTCTAACTTAGATCTGGTAGAGTATTGGAAAAGAAGTCACCACTTGTTATTATCCGAGAGTCTGAAAAGAATGACCTCTCTGAGAAAGAGACATATCTTCATTAAGAGGAACATTATAAAAAACAAACCACCCATGTACATTCTAATGACTCCAATAAACTCAACTCCCGTTATAGAACAATCTTCAAATTCTGTTCAAAATCTACCTTTTCCTGAAAGATTGAAAGTTGAAAAAGAGGTAGAAACGTATAGTGTGTTACTTGATTACAATATGATATATGAACTAAAGAATGTTTGTATAAAAATTCCTTTGTTACAAGCTATGAAAGGAATACCAATATTTGCAAAGACAATCAAGGAGTTAAGTGTTAAAAATTAGGAAGAAAAAGGAAAGAAGTTAAAAGGATCGAATTAGTTGGGAAAATTTCAGATATCATGATGGGAAAGACAACAGTTCAAAAATATCTAGATCTAGGAAGTCCCATTATGAAAACACACATTAATGGTGTTAAGATTCCAAATACATTTATTGGTTTAGGAGAAGCCATAAATATCATGAGTAAACAAAGTATGAATCAATTGAAACTTTGTAATCTTCAATAGACACCTACATTATTGTAGTTAGCAGACATACCTGTTATCAAACTTAATGGCGTGTTAGAATATTTATTTGTATCCTTAGATTCATGGTATTTCCTATTGACCTCATGATCTTCACACACAAGAATAATCTAGGAGGACACCCATTGATTCTAAGTATAGCATGGTTGGCTACAACAAATGCTATTATAATTTGTAGATCCGATGATATCTTTATCTTTGATGGAAGTTCAACAAATAAATTCACATTATATCCTCCTGCAAAAATAATGATAGAAGTAGAAAGTGAAGCATGGATAGATGATGATAATGAAAATTTTGATATACAACCAATTTCTGCTACTTCACAAATAGATGAAGAATATCAAATTTTGAATTTAATGGAAAATAATGAGTCTTCCTCATATTGTGAACAAAATCAAAGTTTTCAAGGACAATGTAATATTGAAAATCTATCATCTCATCAAATGGATTTACATTCTAGAGAGAAATTTTGCAATTATTTAATAGAAAAGTTTCCAGGGAAAACTTTGAATATTAATGCTAATCTCGAAGAATTTCAAAAGAAAGAATTAGTGGAGATATTACAAGAAAATTCCTCTTCTCATGCACAGGAATACACTGATATGAAGGGAATTGATCCTATCACTTGTATGCATCATATCAATCTTGAAGAAAATTACAGACCAATCTGACAACCTCAGAGGAGGATAAATCGAAATCTAAAGGAAATTGTTACAGAGGAATTAGAAAAAAATTTAAATGTGAATTTCATTTATCCAATATCAAACAGTTAGTGGGTCTCACCATTGGTAATTGTTCCGAAAAATAATGCAAAATGGAGAGCATGTATTGATTATAGGGAATTGAAAAAAGCTACTTTAAAATATCATTTTATAGATCAAATCCTTGATACATTGGCAAGGAAAAAATATTTTTCAATATTTGATGGTTTTAGTGGATATAACGAGATCCAAGTAGTTCCAAAAGATCAAGATAAAACAACCTTTAGCTATTCATGGGGAACTTATGCTTTTCGAGTACTTCAATTTGGGTTATGTAATGCACCTGAAAATTGTAAAGGGAAGTTTTAGGCATTATTTCTGATCGAATTCATGATTGTGTGGAAGTTTACATGGATGATTTTACTGTCTATGGAAACTCTTTTGAAGAAGGTCCAAAAAATTTGGAGAAGGTTATCATTATGAGTACAGATGAAAATCTCTCATTAATCCATGAATTTTTTTTTATTATGTTCACTAAGGGAGTTATTTTAGGCCACTGTATTTCAGGAAATGGAATTAAAGTGGATACATCTAAGGTAGAAGTCATTTCCAAATTATTAGTTCCAACTTGTCAAAGAGATGTTAGAATTTTTCTTGGTTTTATTTCCTATTATAGAATATTTATAGAAAACTTTACAAAGATAGCCTCTCCATCTTTCAAATTTCTTACAAAAGATTGTGAATTCATCTAGAATTGTCACATCCAAAAAGCTTTCGAAACTGAAAGAAAACATTTCTGAAGCACCCACTTTAAGAGGACCAAACTGGAAACTACCTTTTCACATTTTGACTGATCCCTAGGATAAAGCTTTAGGGGTTGTATTAGGACAAAATGATTTAACTCCTTATGCCATTAACTATGTAAGAAAAATTTTGACCCCTCCAGATTTAAATTACACTATAATAGAAAAGGAGTTTTTAGTTGTACATGCCATCAATAAATTCAAACATTATGTCATTGGTTATGAAACCTTCATTCACACATATCATTCTGTAATTAGATATGTAATGAATAAATCAATTACTAGAGGCATAATTACAAGATGGTTAATGTTATTACAAGAATTTAATATTAGTATTTTGGATAGACTTGGAAAGAAAAACACAGTTGTTGATTTTCTATCTAGTATCCAAAATGATAATAATGTTCCTGTAGAATGTAATTTTCCTGATAAGTACCTTTTTGCAGTATATATTAAATCTCCTTGGTTTGTATATATTACTAATTATTTGGCTACAAGGAAGTTACTATCATACTTATCTCCTCGAGAGAAAAGGAAGGTTATTCAAACTAGTGCATCTTATTCATGGATAAATGAAGAGTTGTATAAGATGGGACCTGAGTTAATCATTAAAATATGTGTTAGAGAGGATTAAGTACCAAAGATATTAAATGTTTTTCAGGATGAACCATGTGGAGGACATTTGATTGATAAAATAATTACCTATAACGTCCTTCTCCTAGGATATTATTGGCCTTCTCCTTTTAAGTATGCCAAAGAATATGTTAAGACATGTGACAGTTGTTAAAGAATGGGGGAGCCTATTCCTTCAAATGAAATGCCTCTACAACCTCAAGTACTTATTGAACCTTTTGAGAAATGGGCCTTGGATTTTGTTGGTCCAAACAATACACTGTCAAGACAATAAAGGTACATTCTTGTTTGTACAAATTATGTCACAAAATGGGTAGAAGCTAAGGAACTTCCTTTTTCTACTAAAAATGTTGTATTTTCATTTATTTTTGAGGATATTTTCACTCATTTTGGTGTCCTAAGGGAAATTGTGAGAGATAAAGGTACTCAATTTACATCTAGGCTGGTTCATAAGATAATGGAGGAGTACATAATCAAACATAGGAATTATACTCCATATCATCCACAAGCCAATGGATAATTTGAGTCTACCAATAAAGTAATTGAAGATTTTCTTGCCAACACTGTGCATCTGCATAGAAGGGATTGGGCAGAAAATATTAGAGAAGCTTTATGGGAATATCATACCACATGGAGGAACACAACAGGACACACTCCTTAGGAACTTGTTTATGGAGAGAAAGTCATATTTCCTATTGAGTTCCAAATAAATACTTTCATAACAACAACCAATATGGGTCTCGATCTATCATATGCCCAAAGACAAAGAATGGAGAAATTGAATGAACTTTATGAGATATGACAAGATGTTATTCATAGAACCAATATAGTCCAACAATAAAGATCCATGTGGCATGATAATTTTATCAAAGAATGAAAATTCCAGCCTAGTGATCTAGCCTTGCTTTTTGATTCAAAGTTTAAATATTTTCAAGGAAAATTTCAAACTCATTAGCTTGGTCCTTATGAGATTGAAACTGTATTTCATAATGGAGCAATCAAAATCAAAACCATTGAGGAAGAAAATGTAACTTTCCTTGTAAATGGTCATAGATTATGAATATATCATAAGCCATTAACAAAGGAAGAGTTCATAAGAAATCTACAAGATAATCTCGATTTGAAGTTGGTCAAGGAAGATTCTTCTTCCTCTCCAACTTATCCTTCTACTTTCTTTTTCATAATAATAATAATAATAAATGACTTTTTTTTTGTATAAACATGAAAACCAACATTGTTGGCATGTTTATACATAAAATCTAAGTTGAAAACCAAGAACCCTTGGTAGCATAGATTTTATTTTTAATTCCTTATTCTTGTCCCATTTCTTTTTATTCCTCTTTTGAAAAATAAGATAGCTACAAAATTTTCAATAGTCTACAACTCTCATGGAATTCTGTAGCTAACTTGATAGATTGTAATTAGGGAGAATGAAGATCATTGAAAAAAAAAAATGAATGAAGATTACAGCTAAAGAAACCTTAGTACATCATGCAAAAGGAAAAATTCAAAATCATTAAGATAAAACAACCTATAATATTAGTTAGATAATAAATAAAAAACATTGAATTGTGAAATTAAATAGATGTATGAATGTTGTTATTTCCATAATGTGTAATGATTACTTTTATTATGACATGAATTCAGTTCTAATGAAATATATTGTAAAAATGATATAACGTTGATATGAAACCTTGTTATCATTCAATTTCACTCCCTTCCTTCCATATAACATTCCACTTCCTTCGCATACCATCACAGTTCCTTACATCATATCCATTCCACTTGGCCCTATGCCATTGGTGAAAACACCTCACCTATTACCCAAATTTCTTCCTCAATAACCAAATTCCTTCCATAACTCTGTCAAAGAGAGAAATTAGGGACCAAGACTTCTTTAGCATCGAAGTCATTACACGCTCAAATTCGAATGGGGATAAATTTCTTGAAGGATACCCATAGCTGAAACAACAATTCCAATGAGCACAATCGTTAAGGTTTGTTGAAATAATTGATGGGCATGAGAATTAAGTTACGAAATCATTTTCTTGAGAATATTATGGTACAAAAGTAGATATTGGAGACATTAGATTAGTTTTGATAAAGTCATTTGTAGTAGAAGCTACCAGAATATCAAGAGTCGGGGAAAGTTGGTCCAAGAACCTAAAGATCAATGAGAAACAATGGGAAGTCTTCCTTGAAAACCCAGATATGGATATCTCTATCTTTAAAAAGGGAATTCTAATCATAGCCTGTTGTGGTAAAAACACAACCCCCCATTTTTGACTTGCTCAACTCAAATAATGGGGATCCTTTCTATAAAAATTTTGGCTAAACACCTTTTTGGATTTTTATTTTAGTTGATTGCCCTACGCTTTTGTTAATTTTTAGTTTTCTTTGGATTATTGTTTTGATTGCTTTGTTAGAATCAATTTCCTATAAGCTTCACATTGACGCTTGTTTTGCCCCATTTGGTCAACTGGTTTGAAAATGGCACTCCTTTGAAAGTCTGATTATTTATGTAGCCTGGGTTAAAAATGATTGAAATGTACAATATTGCATTTTGTAAATAAATTAGTTCAATAATGCACTCAGTTTAAATATTAACTCGTATAGAGTTTTACTAACATTTTTCATTTTTCGGCCAAATCATTAAGTATCGAGATTTAAGAAGTTTACTCCAATTTCTAAATCAATTATTAATCTCAAACACCCAAAATTTTCGAAGTGGCTGTAGTTTATTTTTATTTTTACTTTTATTAAAAATGGCTGTAGTTTATAAAATAATCCTCATAAAA
>APFE030949149.1:0-12058 GCA_000404065.3 Pinus taeda | reverse complement strand
CTTCCTGGAAGCTATTTCAGCTATTTTTTGCAATGTCGCCTTGTTCTTTTCGAAATTCTCAACTGTAAGCCTTGGAATTGTCTGTACAAAACATCAATACTTTATAAAATTCAAAAAACCCTCCAACGAAACAATAAAATGTAGTTTCATCAATGGATTAATAGAAACTCTATAGTGTTATGAAAATGAACTAATAGCCAAATTTTTATAAACGCTATTTTAATTAATTTTGTTTATATAAATAAATGAATTTACTGCAACTTCATATCCAACCAGATTTACAACGTTAACTTTTTCTTTCAAAACAATATAGTTTTTCCTAATTATTAATATTTTTTTTAAATACTAAATTTAAAATATACATAATCACAAGTATACCTTTCTAAAGTCATCATTGGTTAAATTTTCAACTGACTTTGCTCCAGAAGTAAAGAAACCCCGCCCGAGAGGGCTGTATGGCACAATTCCAATACCAAGTTCCCTGCGATTAGAATTTTAATATCTTAGTTAGTGATTCATATTACAATGCTGGTAACAATATGGCAAATCCTAACATGACCACAACTGACCATACCTGCAGGTGGGAATAATTTCCTCTTCTACATCCCTAGTCTACAAAGACCACTCTATGTTATACCCTGGTCCACAAAGACCACTCTATCTGAACTGCTGTTATAGGATGAACAACATGAGCCCTTCTAATTGTCGATGCAGAGGCCTCTGAAAGTCCGATGTATTTTATTTTCCCTTCTTCTACTAATTTCTTCAGCTCTCCCATCTGTCACATATGCATAGACAAAGCAATACATCCAACTCTTTTTAACGTTAATGTAAGTTACAGATGCACAGACATAAGTAAATGAAATAGTAAACTAGAAATACTTATTGCAACATCCAACATCATTCAAGAACTAAACCAAGGCCTGTTGCAATAGTACATACTGTAACTTCAATGGGAACTTTAATGTCAATAAGATGTTGGTAATAAAGATCAATGCAATCCACTTCAAGTCGCTTCAAGCTTGCTTCGCAGCAGGCACGAACATATGCAGGGTATCCTCGAATCTTTAGTTTTCCGTCGACAAAACTGGATCCAAACTTTGTGGCTAATTGGACTTTCTCTCTAATTCCTTTAATGACCTGTAAACCATTAAATTACAGTTTATTACCAATGGGGGATGAAAATTGGTAATAGCAATTACAAGGTGTTTATTGGGTGTGATTAGGTGCATTGTTAAATATTCCTAAAAGTTATTAGTTCAATACCTGTACTTGTTAGAATGTTATTAATTCAATACCTGACCTTGTTAGAATATTATTATTTTTAGAAATATCATTTCTAATGTAATGGTTAAAACACTCTTAAATATTATCAATTCTTAACCTTATTAAAATATTATCCTTAAACACCATCATTAAAATATTATTATTAAATATAACCGTGATATAATCTCAACCTCCTAACCTAGAAAAAAAGTAAGGAGTCGTCTAACAAGGCGGATGAATTGTGTGGATGGTCAATGTAATATCCCCTGTGAAAAGTAATGTTGGTAAATGATAAAAGTAATTATTGAACAAGAGACTTTAATTGAAATTATATATATATATTCTAGTTATTAATTTTGTGTTAATGAAAAATAAGTGTGTTGACATTATTGGAACTGAGTTATGATTAATCTTGGTTAAGTAACTGATGAGTCAGTTATGCTGGAACCCTAACTACCTTGAGGTAGTTGAGACCCTAGAGGAAAAAGGGGAATTGCCAAGTCTGGTTGGGGGAATCAGATGGCAAGGGAGGAAAAAAGAAAAACGTTTTTCTTTTGGATGCTATGTTTGGTTAGGATCAGATGGCATAAGAGGAAAAGAATTTCCTGTGCACGCTAAGTCTGGTTAGGATCAGATAGCGTTTACTGGCGAGTCCAGTGTTATTGCGGTCGAGTAGGACCTGCAAGTGCTTGGGGGTGGAAGATCAAAGAGAATCTTCCTACGGTCGGGAGGTTTGGCAAGCAATTACAAGTAGGTTGCGGAAGAGCAGGTATGGCTCACAATGCATACATCTACTAGAAACATTTCTATTATTATTCTGTGTTGAAGGAAAACCACTGATAATAACTGCTATTTTCTTGAAATATATGTTAAGAAGAGTAATATCTATGACTTGGATAGAGATGGTTATTAGTTGTTCTTTCTTGAGTATAGAAGGTAAAGAATATTAATTTCTTTAAATCGGACAAAGACTAATATTAGCTGTTCTATTCTTGAGAATAAATGATAAAGAAGGATAAATTCTATAACTCGTATAGAGACTAATATTCGCTGTTCCTTTCCTGAAAATAAATAAAAAATAGTAACTCTATAACTTAAACAGAGATCGATACTAGCTACTCTTTTATAGCTGAGAATAAGGAAAAACAATACCTTTTGTATTATAACAGAGAATGCGGGGATAGACCAGCGATAAGGAAACGTATTCCATTCCAAATGCTTTGCAACCATTAGCAATAAGAATCTAAACCAAACGTACAGGCCTCATCATTAAACGAAAGTATACAGCACTGTAAAGATTTCTGAAAAACCCTAAGACGCGTTCAAGAACCGAACCAAGAAACATTTATACAACAACATTTAAAGATATAATGGACACATATGTTCCGCATTGAAAAGGAACTGTAGTCTATCTGTATATTAAAGCATATACATTTACAAACATAGCAATGTCGAACTGGAGTTATCCTCCGCACTGTAATACATTATACGCACAAATAAATAAAGGTGTTAAACATAGAAACCCTAGCGCAAGGCCGTGAGGAGAACCTCAACGGGGGTATTTAAACCAGAATGCACTATAACGACTTCATATTACTTTAATCATACTATGTAAACGCTGAAATAAAACATGCATCATTCCTGTATAACATAAGCATGGATGCCGAGGACAGAGTAGGGTAACCAGGGTTACATGCACTCTCAGGCGGATTATAGCCGGTGAAACCCTGACCTGGTAACCATTGCAGCGGGAGCTTACGCTCAGCCAGTGGAGGTAACCAAGCCGGAGTCGAATGGCCATAGGTTCATTCATCTGAATTGTGATAAAAACTCAAACATTCAATAAAAGACCTAGAAATATATATATTGATCATTGAAAAGCAAATTGCACGGTTTATTGAAACAAATGACCAGACGGTCGTAAAGTCACTTTGTCTATAAACAACAACGATTAATCAACCATTCGAGCCGAAGCCGAGCTCAAGAAATAATAATAGACTGTGTTTCAAAAAGAATAAAATGCCAGTACTTAGTCTGAGACAGAGCTGTAAATCATTCATGAGCCACAGTAATACAACCATCGAAATTCCTAGCGAAGGGTTTTAATACACAAAAAGTTAACACTACATGCCTTCAAGAGACCCTGAGCTTGTGCAGGGAACAGATTTGAGACTCACTGTCAGAACCCCTGTCAAGCAGACGAACACAACTTAGACCCTGACTACATAGAACCTGTATGTATAGTTGCGGAAAGTGGGGTTGATGCTTACCTGTCGGTGAGAAAGACGACTGAAAGAGGAACCCTTGTCCCTTATGGTGGAAGGTTCCATACCTGCACCATGTAAACCTGGTATCAAACTGTGAAGGAATCCAGAGCAGAGAAATAAAACAATAACCATATCCGGGCTGCACCTGGGTTCTGTAACATGGGTACCTTACCTTCAAACAGCAATGAAGATGAATAGTGGCCAGATCTGCATGCCTGAGACAAAAGACCGATGCGGCGGAGCACCATGAGGCTACAGAGCTGGAACGAGGCGGAGGAAATGGAAAAAAATTATGGCAACCTGAAAGTGTAGACAAGTTATAAACCCTCCAGATGGTTACCGGTTCGTGGCTTATTGTGAACCCTTGATCTGCAGAAAGATTTGTCAACCGTTCGATTGCCGGTTTACCATGGAGGTTTTCTGGCGCGAAAAGCAACAAGGCCGAGGAGTCAGGGCCGTAAACTTCAATGTACAGGACGCACATGGCAAGTTTGCCATCTGCCTCACATATTTCCAAATGGACGATGGAGGATGCTTACACCTAGTCTGAGAATACGATGGTCGGAGAGATGATCAATCCCGATCTCTCGAGATATGTAATAAACATTCCATTATCAACATTTTCATACAAACATATATTTGCGTGGTCAACGAATAATCTATTTCCATAGCCCGTGGGTTATGTCCTTTTCATTTACATATGATTAAGGTATAATGTAACTTGAATCATTGAAGTCAGGATCACGAGGAAGGTAAGTAGGTATGTGTGAGTGCGACTATAAAACATATATCAAGCCATAAATATAACAAAGTAGCAATGCTTATGTAATTGTAAGGTTTGAATGCATCAAACAATGGGTAAGTCATAGTAATAATGCTTAGGTAGAAAAGTTAACATTGCTGTGTTATAATAGATAAAAAAAAAAATTTGTGGTAGCGTGACAAATTGGTATCAAAGCCCAAGGTTTACAACTCTGTGACCTTTGGGAAAATTTTAAGATTACAGCAACATGAATATAAACAGTATTATGGTAACAGTTCAGCAATATACCAAGATAAATTAAATCTGTTTAATGAGATGTTCTGAAGCAGGTAGTAGCAGAATGAGAAGAGCAAACAGTGCTCCTTATGGGAATCCGGAACCTCCGGATAACATGGAACAGCCTCAACAGAATTATGAGTTCTGGGTACAGCTGGGAGCAGCAGGTCGCACTACTGACTCAATGCTATTGAGGACTTTGTAGGAGCTAAAGGATGAAATGGCTCAGTTGCGTGCGGATAACGCAAGATTGAATGTTGAACAGGAGAGGATCCTGAAAAGCTTGTCCGATAAACAGCATCAGCAGCAGTCACATCCGAGGCCGGAGCAAGCACAAATAACAGATGAACAGAGCTATCATACTGAACAGGAGGAAGCAGAGGACAGAGGAGAGACGAGAGGAGAGAAGTCTGTTAACGCTTCTGAATATCAGACTCCCAAAAGACCCCGGATGGAATTACACGGAGAATTCAGGAAGATTAAACCACCTCATTTTGACGGAGAATCTGAAGAAGCTGCAGAGGCATGGCTGATTAATATGAATAAGTATTTTCAGGTATACGAATACGATCATCATCTAAAGGCAAGGCTGGCTATATTCCAGTTGCAAGCCAAAGCCACGCTATGGTGGGAAGAGGTCAAGATGGTGCAGGGAATAAGTGAACAGGATGTGACATGGGAAAAGTTTCAAGGATATTTTAAAGAGAAGTACCTGACAGAACGTTTTTATGATGAAAAGACACGTGAATTTCACGATCTGCGGCTAGGACAGCAGACCATTGATGAGTTTGTAACCAAGTTCACATCCCTGCTTCGCTACGTGCCCTATATTCGTGAAGAGAAGGCTAAAGTAAAAAGATTTGTTAGTAGCCTACCTCTGACAATGCGAGAAAGGATAGAGTTCGATAATCCGAAAACCATGGATGAAGCAATACGAAAAGCAAGACTGTGTTATCAGCAGAACAAATCAAAAGGAGAAAATCTCGGAAAGCGTTGGACAGACAAGCGAGGAAGTAAAATGCCAATGGGTAGTAAGGGAGCACGCAACAGTTTTCAGAAAGGATTTTCGAAAGGAGCCAGCACTAAAAATCCAGCAAAAACTCAGAGTAGATTCAAACCTCCTGCAGAATCCAAATACAGTGAACAACAAGTTAGATTGGACAATGAAAGAACATCTCGGCCACCTGTTCAGTGTTGGGGTTGTGGCGGACCCCATTATATCAGGAACTGCCCTCATCGGAAGGACAGCGATCAGTTGTCCCAGATTTACGAAGCTTCAACAGTAGGAGATGTGGCTCGATCCATGCCCAGAATAAACGCAGCACTGGAGGATCGACAAGCTGATTACCAGCCAACGATGATAGAGTTCGAAGGTAAGATCTTTGATCGCGCTGTTTCTGTTTTAGTAGACCCAGGAGCTACTTTAAGCTATATAAGTCCTAAAGTGGTAGAAAGCTGTGGTTTGCAAACTACTAAATTTAAAAGCCCATGGTTAGTACATCTGGCCATTGGGACCAAAAGAAGAGTATTAACCAAAGTCAGCAATTGCCCATTAAGGTTAGCTGGCCAAACCATAACAACTGAGTTAAATGTACTCCCTCTTGGTTCCTATGACGTGCTGATAGGAATGGACTGGTTGGAACGACGGTGGTCTGTAATTAATTGTAAAACAAAAACAGTTTCTTACAGAGATGAGCTGGGTGTGGGAAAAGAAATTCAAGGCATTCAGAAACCAGTGCAGATTCGGCCGATCATAGCCTCTCAGCTGGTTAAGTGTATTCGGAATAAATGCCAGATTTATGCAGTGCAAGTGGGGTTTGTAGATTCTGTGGATAAGGTTGCAACTGTTAAAGATATACTAGTAGTGCAAGAATTTGCAGATGTATTTCCTGAAGAGATTCCAGGGCTGCCACCCAGAAGGGATCTGGACTTCACTATTGAGTTGGTACCCGGAGCAGCCCCAGTATCCCGAGCACCTTATCGGATGAGTGTGTCGGAGTTAACTGAGTTAAAAATGTAGCTGCAAGAGCTGCTGGAAAAGAAGTACATCCGCCCCAGCGTCTCTCCTTGGGGAGCTCCTGTACTGTTTGTGAGGAAGAAGGATGGGACTCTGCGAATGTGCATTGACTATAGATAGTTGAATATGCTAACAGTTAAAAACAAATATCCACTACCCCGCATTGACGAGCTGTTTGATCAGGTGAAGGGGGCGACCATCTTCTCTAAGATCGACTTGAGATCAGGATACCACCAGATTAGAATAAAAGATGAAGACATAGCCAAGACCGCTTTTCGTACTCGTTATGGACATTACGAGTTTGTGGTACTGCCTTTTGGGTTAACTAATGCGCCTGCAACGTTTATGTGTTTAATGAATAGTGTATTTCATCAATACTTAGACAAATTTGTATTGATCTTTATTGATGATATACTTATCTACTCCCGGAATAGGAAAGAGCATGAGGAACATCTAAGGATAGTGTTACAGACTTTGCGGGAGCATCAGTTATATGGAAAATTCAGCAAATGTGATTTCTATAAAGAACAGATCCAGTATTTGGGTCACATTATTACAAAGGTATAGCCGTAGACCCTGAAAAGATTAAAACTATAATGGATTGGCCTACACCCAAGGATGTAGCAGACATTCGATCTTTCATGGGGCTGGCTGGATATTATCGACGGTTTGTAGAAGGTTTTTCTAGAGTTGCCTTCCCCATTACCTCCTTGCAAAAGAAGGGAAAAGTGTTTAAGTGGATAGCGGAGTGTCAGCGGAGCTTCGAATAGCTCAAGCATTTACTTACCACAGCACCTGTGCTGTGTGTGGCAGATCCCGAAAGGGAATATGTAGTCTGCACAGATGCCAGTAAGGAGGGCGTGGGCGGAGTATTAATGCAGGAAGGCAAAGTGATTGCCTATGAATCCAGGAAGTTGAAAGAGCATGAGCAGAAATATTCTGCCTATGACCTGGAATTAACTGCTGTGATCCATGCTCTGAAAATGTGGCGCCATTATTTAGTAGGGAGAAAGTTTCTGTTAATGACGGATCACCACAGTTTGACTAGTTACTTTAGTCAACCCACTTTAAATGCAAGACAAGCAAGATGGGTGGACTTTCTGGGAAATTTCGATTTCGAAATTAAGCACCTAAAGGGAAAGGAGAACAGAGTAGCTGATGCACTAAGTCGAAAAGTGCAAAGCATTTATGAGATTGGTATCAGTCAAGGATGGTCCACTCTTGACCAAGAGATTGAGGTGGCGTCGACGCAAGATCAGAGTTATTTGCAAAAGAAGCATTTGGTGCAGAATTCAGATGCCCGTTCCATACAACAAGGTTATACCTTGAATGCAGCCGACTTGTTGTTTTTTCAAAAGAAGATTTATGTACCCAATCAGACCAGTATTAAAGAGAAGATTTTGGATGAAAAACATAGAATTCCTTATGCAGGACATCCTGGTTACCAGAAATTAATCACCTCACTAAAGAAGGAGTATTATTGGCCAGGCATGAAGAAGGATGTTGTAGAATACCTGGCGCGCTGTTTGGAGTGTCAGCAGGTGAAAGCTGAACATCAGCGTCCTGCAGGACTGCTACAGCCAATACCCATACCAGAATGGAAATGGGAGACCATAACCATGGACTTTATTACCGGTTTGCCGAAATCCAAAAGGAATAATGATTCGATAATGGTAGTAGTGGATAAACTCAGTAAGTCAGCTCACTTTATACCGGTTCAATCCACTTATTGTGCAGCTCAAATCGCAAACATTTTTATGCAAAATATTTTAAACTACATGGGCTGCCGAAAGTAATAATATCTGATCGTGATGTTAAGTTCACTTCATCTTTTTGGAGGACCTTATTTGAAGGTCTAGGAACTGAGTTGAGTTTCAGCACCGCCTATCATCCGCAAACTGACGGACAGACTGAGCGAGTGAATCAAGTGTTGGAGGACATGTTGAGAACTTATGTGATGCAGCAGCCTACACGATGGGAGGAGTATCTACACCTAGTGGAATTCGCCTATAATAATGGCTATCACTCGTCCTTGAAGATGAGCCCATTCGAAGTACTTTACGGCCGGAAGTGCCGCACACCCTCCAGTTGGGGTGGACCGGAGGACAAATTCTTGTTAGGACCTGAAATGTTGGAAGAGATGGAGGTCATGGTGAAAAAGGTTCGAGCTAATTTAAAGATGGCACAAGATAGGCAGAAGAATTTTGCAGACCGGAAGAGAACCTTTAAAGAGTATCAAGTGGGTGAACATGTATACATTAGAGTTCGACCCGGGAAGAGTACCCTCCAATGGAATGCCTGTGCCAAATTGGCACCACGTTTTTGTGGACCATTCCAAATTCTGGCACGAGTGGGGCCTGTAGCCTATCAGCTCGCCCTACCCAGCCATATTCGAGTTCATAATGTCTTCCATGTATCGGTTTTAAAGAGATATGTGTATGACCCTAGACATGTAATAAGTTGGCAGGACATTCAGGTGAGGAAAAACTGTCATAAAGCTGTAAACTGAAATAAATATTAGTAAACAACTGATTTAATTGTTATGTGTTTCAGGTGGAACCGGAAGGAGAGTTCCTGGTCGAACTAGTGAACATATTAGATCAGAGAAGAGTCGAGCTGCGGAAAAAGGTCATCAGCCAGGTTAAAGTGCAGTGGCAGCACTTTGGGCCTGAAGAGGCCACCTGGGAAGATGAACAAATGATGCGGGATGCTTATCCTAGACTGTTTTTGGGTAAACAGCAACATCGGGACGATGTAGACTTTCAGGAGGGGGAGATGTAATATCCCCTGTGAAAAGTAATGTTGGTAAATGATAAAAGTAATTATTGAACAAGAGACTTTATTTGAAATTATATATATATATTCTGGTTATTAATTTTGTGTTAATGAAAAATAATTGTGTTGACATTATTGGAACTGAGTTATGATTAATCTTGGTTAAGTAACTGATGAGTCAGTTATGCTGGAACCCTAACTACCTTGAGGTAGTTGAGACCCCAAAGGAAAAAGGGGGAATTGCCAAGTCTGGTTGGGGATCAGATGGCAAGGGAGGAAAAAGAAAAGCATTTTTCTTTTGGATGCTATGTCTGGCTAGGATCAGATGGCATAAGAGGAAAAGAATTTCCTGTGCACGCTAAGTCTGCTTAGGATCAGATAGCCTTTACTGGCGAGTCCAGTGTTATTACAGTCGAGTAGGACCTGCAAGTGCTTGGGGGTGGAAGATAAAAAAGAAGTCTTCCTACGGTCGGGAGGTTTGGCAAGCAATTACAAGTAGGTTGTAGAAGAGCAGGTATGGCTCACAATGCATACATCTACTAGAAACATTTCTGCTATTATTCTGTGTTGAAGGAAAACCACTGATAATAACTGCTATTTTCTTGAAATATATGATAAGAAGAGTAATATCTATGACTCGGACAGAGATGGTTATTAGTTGTTCTTTCTTGAGTATAGAAGGTAAAGAATATTAATTTCTTTAACTCGGACAGAGACTAATATTAGTTGTTCTTTTCTTGAGAATAAATGATAAAGAAGGATAAATTCTATAACTCGGATAGAGACTAATATTAGCTGTTCCTTTCCTGAAAATAAATAAAAAAGAGTAACTCTATAACTTAAACAGAGACCGATACTAGCTACTCTTTTATAACTGAGAATAAGGAAAAACAATATCTTTTGTATTATAACAGCCTTTTGTATTATAACAGAGAATGCAGGGATAGACCTGCGATAAGGAAACGTATTCCATTCCAAATTCTTTGCAACCATTAGCAATAAGAATCTAAACCAAACGTACAGGCCTCATCATTAAACGAAAGTATACAGCACTGTAAAGATTTCTGAAAAACCCTAAGACGCGTTCAAGAACCGAACCAAGAAACATTTATACAGCAACATTTAAAGATATAAGGGACACATATGTTCCGCATTGAAAAGGGACTGTAGTCTATCTGTATATTAAAGCATATACATTTACAAACATAGCAATGTCGAACTGGAGTTATCCTCCGCACTGTAATACATTATACGCACAAATAAATAAAGGTGTTAAACATAGAAACCCTAGCGCAAGGCCGTGAGGAGAACCTCAACGGGGGTATTTAAACCAGAATGCACTATAACGACTTCATATTACTTTAATCATACTATGTAAACGCTGAAATAAAACATGCACCATTCCTGTATAACATAAGCATGGACGCCGAGGACAGAGCAGGGTAACCAGGGTTACATGCACTCTCAGGCGGATTATAGCCGGTGAAACCCTGACCTGGTAACCATTGCAGCGGGAGCTTATGCTCAGCCAGTGGAGGTAACCAAGCCGGAGTCGAATGGCCATAGGTTCATTCATCTGAATTGTGGTAAAAACTCAAACATTCAATAAAAGACCTGGAAATATATATATTGATCATTGAAAAGCAAATTGCACGGTTTATTGAAACAAATGACCAGACGGTCGTAAAGTCACTTTGTCTATAAACAACAACGATTAATCAACCATTCGAGCCGAAGCCGAGCTCAAGAAATAATAATAGACTGTGTTTCAAAAAGAATAAAATGCCAGTACTTAGTCTGAGACAGAGCTGTAAATCATTCATGAGCCACAGTAATACAACCATCGGAATTCCTAGCGAAGGGTTTTAATACACAAAAAGCTAACACTACATGCCTTAAAGAGACCCTGAGCTTGTGCAGGGAACAGATTTGAGACTCACTGTCAGAACCCCTGTCAAGCGGACGAACACAACTTAGACCCTGACTACATAGAACCTGTATGTATAGTTGCGGAAAGTGGGGTTGATGCTTACCTGTCGGTGAGAAAGACGACTGAAAGAGGAACCCTTGTCCCTTATGGTGGAAGGTTCCATACCTGCACAAAAACTGCAACGATGTTAGCACCATGTAAACCTGGTATCAAACTGTGAAGGAATCCAGAGCAGAGAAATAAAACAATAACCATATCCGAGCTGCACCTGGGTTCTGTAACATGGGTACCTTACCTTCAAACAGCAATGAAGATGAATAGTGGCCAGATCTGCATGCCTGAGACAAAGACCGATGCGGCGGAGCACCATGAGGCTACAGAGCTGGAACGAGGCGGAGGAAATGGAATAAACATTATGGCAACCCGAAAGTGTAGACAAGTTATAAACCCTCCAGATGGTTACCGATTCGTGGCTTATTGTGAACCCTTGATCTGCAAAAATATTTGTCAACCGTTCGATTGCCGGTTTACCATGGAGGTTTTCTGGCGCGAAAAGCAACAAGGCCGAGGAGTCAGGGCCGTAAACTTCAATGTACAGGACGCACATGGCAAGTTTGCCATCTGCCTCACATCTTTCCAAATGGACGATGGAGGATGCTTACACCTGGTCCGAGAATACGATGGCCGGACAAATGATCAATCCCGATCTCTCGGGATATGTAATAAACATTCCATTATCAACATTTGCATACAAACATATATTT